>PVLD010006671.1:0-75635 GCA_004027595.1 Dinomys branickii
TCCCTACTATCTTATCTATAATTTGGTATTCCCTTTAATGTTTTTGTGTTAACTAATGTGAAGATAACTATGTAATACAACATCCAGTTCTAATTCCCTACTATATTCTGTATAACTTTGTATTTTCTGTATTGTTTATGGCTTTTCTGGTTCATATGTCTCCATTCTTTTGTCTTTAAAATAAAATTTAAAAAAAAAATCATCAAAAGCATGACTCATAAAGACAAAGTTGACAAGCTGGATTTTATCAAAAGTAAAATCTTTGCTCTTCAAAAAACAGTTAAAAGTTCAAACATAAGCTATAGACAGGAAGAAAGTGTTTGTGTTTTTAAACGAGGTATGTCAAAGAGGGCTTATATTTAGAAAATGTAAACAATTCTCAAAAATCAATAAGACAACTAACAATCCAATAAGATGTGGGCAAAATTTTTTAACATTACTTCATCTAGGAAGATACAGAGATAGCAAGGAAGCACATGAAAAGATGCTAACCGAAGAGTTAACATTAAAGATTATAACATAGCAAATGTTGGCAAGAATATGGAAAAACTGGAATTTTCATACATTCATAGCAATAATGTAAAATAGTGGGACACTCTGGAAAAACCACTAGACAATTTCTTAAAACGTTAAATATATACCTACCATATAATTGTGTCATTTTTCTCCAAGATATCACCCAAGACTGAAAGACTTGGGTAAGTAAGCATACAAAGATGTATATGAATACTTATAAGGGTGGTACTTTAAATAGTAAGAAATTATTATCCATCAACAAATGAGTGGGAGAAGAAATTGTGGCCCACTGTATCTGTGTGATGGAATACTACTCAGCAACAAAAAAGAATTACCTACTGGCACATACAATGACATACACAAATCTCAAAATAATCACAGTGCATGAAAGAGGTGGAGGCCAAAAAAAAAAAATACAAGCTATGTAATTCCACTTATATGACACAGGAAATGCAAATGATCCAAAGTGAAAGAATGCAAATTGCTGAAAAAGGAGGAATGACATAGAAGGGCAGAAAGGAAGGGTTAAGAAGGGACCCAAGGAAACCATGGGAGTGTTAAGCATGTCTAATTGTGGTCATTTTATGGGTATATGCAAATGTCAAAACCAGGCAGATCCTACACCTTAAATATGTATAGCTCACCCAGTGTCAACTCTACTTCAGCATAGCTGTGAAACTGTTTAATTTTTAAAAATTAATAGTCTTGCCGTATGTGGTAGCCCGTGCCTGTAACCCCAGCACACAGAGGCTGAAGTAGGATTGTTGTGAGCTCAAAACAAGCCTGGAACATAGTGAGTTCAGGACAGCCTGAACTAATAGTGAGACCCTGTCAAAAACAAAACAAAATTAATAGTTTTACTTGATAGAAAGTCCCTTTTCAGGTTGCACCAAAGGACCTTATTCAAAACAGAAAGCACAGCAGAGGGTGTGTCTTGGATTGTGCTCCTCTACGAACAGCGCCAGAGACCTGGTTGTAGTTAAGACTTCCTGGTGGGTGATCCTGGGGATCCGGAGGCAGGGAACAGAAACTGTCTCAGGAAAAGAGAAGATGCCAGTGAGAAGATTCTCTCTGCACCAGTTACTGAGGTGGAGCTCAGTCCAGCTGGGCACCCTCTGAAGAACTGTAGAGCACACCTAAAGCAATAGGAGGCTATGCCCTGGCCAATGCCCTGCGCTGGCTGCAGGCTGCCCTTGGGAACCACCTCTCCCCTCTTCCCACACTTCTGCCAGCTGAGGGAGACACTGGCAAGGTCAGGGACTGCCCATCACGGCAGCTGCCGCTCAATCAGAGGCCACCTATGGGCCTGTAGCACAGGGCCCCGGAAGCTGCTGCCTCAGACCCAGAGCCTGGCTGTGGGTTAGCAATATGTTATTAACCCTGGTGTGCACCTTTGTGCTGGGCAGGCAAACGTCAAGTGCTTTTCAGCTGTGACCCTGATCTCTTCTAAAACTACAGGTAGAGGCACACTGACTTCTGTAGTAGCTCTCCAGGACAGGTGTGTAGCAGAAACGACAGAGAATATCTAAGGACTGAGTCATTAAAGGGGCCTTAGGAGCAAAGGGTGGGGCTGGGAACTGATCAGAAGGAAGAGCTAGTCATTTCACTGGCCAGTAGTTAAATTCTCTGATCAACAAATACACTGTGTCTTAGAAACGTTCCTCAGATTGGAAATGCAGGTAACATGTTCCTGGAAATATGCTGTTTTCTTTTCACCCTAACAAAAATCCAATCCAGGTAAGCACTATAATTAATCAAAACTCGCAGACTGCATAAGTTACTAATGATCAGGCAGACATTGACAGAATAGAGTTCAACTCTATGCAAACCTTGTACTCTTGACCATAGGCAACTCTCAACTCTCTGTTTAAAAAGAAAAAGCTCACCCAGCTGGGGAATCCAGCTGTGTCTTGAAGCAGTGGCCTGCCCCACTGCGATGAGAGAAGCCAAGGAGAGTGTGGAACTTAGACCTTCAGCATTAACTAGACACAGTTAAACAAAGACAGGAGGACTCTACAGTGACAAAAGGGACATCAGGGGCCCACAAGTGCAGCTGCGTGGATCTGTGGACACTTAGTCCCACCATGCAATTATAGAATCAGAAGAAGTTCCCCTCCTTCCCAGCCACCCCCGCCTTCAGGGCACACATAGGTGACTTAAATCCTGCCAATGGGACACTCTGGGGTACAACTCCAGAACATGCTCTCTGTGAAGAAACATGAGGCATGGGGTTTCGTTTGCTAGGATAAGAGTACAGCAGTAAACAGAGGCTGCGTGGTTCTCTGCAAAGGCATCAGCCGCAGGTTTGCTGTAGAAAAACAAGCAAAAAGAGGCCTTTGACCTGGTTGGAACCCTGCGGAAGAGCACGACCTGGCCACTGGAGGGTTCTCTCTAAAAGAAAGAACCCCAAGCGGAGGAAGGAGCAGTGAAGTGGTGGGCAGACAGTCCCTTCCCAGGTGTGAAGATTTCCCACACTGCGTAATCCTGGGGTCTGCTCTATGACTTTTCAAAGTTCAACAAGCCCGGCCTCCAAAAGCAACAATTTGTGCCAGCGGTCAGAGACCTTCTGGTTACGGGTTTTTTTTCCTGCTTCCGGGGCAGAGACAAGGGTTTTCCCCTTGAGCTGAAGCAGCCTTGTGCCCGTGCGAGCAGCCCACGCTGCCACGTGGAAAAGGCCTCTCATCATTCCACTGTTTACATCCAGCTCCCACCCACCCCCCAACCCCCACCCTCACCCCCGCCCCCGTCGGGCCATCTTATTCCATTCACAGCAAGTCAGCCCGCACAGGTTTGTGGCAGTTTACCTCAAAGGTGCTTTGTGGTAATCAAATATGAAAAAGATCAGCATTCATCATTGTTGATGATAATGATGATAAAGTTGCTTGGGAGCAAAACCAAAACAGAAACAGAAAACACAGAGCCCTCAACCAGACTAGATTCACAAGGCTCACCCCGCGTTCTCTGCCCTTGGCTCAAGACATCCAGTGTGATTGGGATCATCACTCCCAGTTTTTTAATCTGTCACAATTTATTCATCATCCAACAACAAGTATCAAAGGTGAGCCAGTAGATCGCTGGGGTAGAGGAACAGCATGTACAAGGAAGTGGCAGGATCTCTGCAGTGCCCCAGAAAGAGAGAACAGACTGAAATGTAGTGTCACCATGCAGACGGCATGGATTAATTTTAGAAAATTCAGAAAAAAATAAGAATATAAAATACAAGAAAATATGTGGAAAGCTGAGGCCAAAGATTCACAAGTTCAAGCCCAGTTCAGGAAACTTAGTAACTTATGAGGACTCTGTCTCAAAAAAAAAAAAAAAATTTGAAATGGCTGGGGATATAGCTCAATATAAAAGCTGTAGGTTTGATCCTCAGTATTGGAAAGAAAGAGAGAGAGAGAGAGAGAAAGGAAGGAAGGAAGGAAGGAAGGAAGGAAGGAAGGAAGGAAGGAAGAAAAAGAAGTCATCTGTAAGCCATCTATAAGCCCACAAACCAGAAATAACTAAACATTTTTCTATTTACCCACTCAGATATCTCTAAATGTGTATATTTTCCCAGTAATATATAATGTTTATGCATAATTAAATGTTTCTTAATATAAAATTTCACATCCCTCTTTTTACTGTGTGGATTTTTTTTTTTTTTTTTTAGACAGGGCCTTGTTATGTAGTTCAGGTCGGTCTTGAACTCACTTATGTAGCCCAGGCTGGCCTGGAACTAACAGTGACCCTCTTGCATCAGCTTCCCAGGTGCTAGGATTACAAGTGTATGATACCACACCTGGCCCCTCATACATGACATTTTATCTTTAACAGATTTTTTTTGGTAAAACATATATAACATAAATTTTATCACTTTAATTATTTTTAAATATATAGTTAGGTGGCATTAAGTACTTTTACATTGTTTCATATACCACACCACCATTAATTTCTAGAACACTTTTATCTTCCCACACTAAAATTTTATAGCCATTAAACAGTCACTCCTCATTCCCTCTTTTCAGCTCTAGAAAAGTTCCATTCTATTCTGTGTCTATAAGTTTGACAGTTCTAAGAACCTTATATAAGATAAATTACACACATTTTTCCTTTTGTGACTGGTTTATTTCACTTAACATAATCTCATCAAGGCTTCTCTATGTTATAGCTTGTGTCAGAACTTTATTAAAACTGCATAATATCTTTAAGGCCAAATAGTATTCCACTGCATGTATATACCACATTCTGGATATCCATTCTTCCCCTGGTGCACATCTGGGTTGTTTTCACCTTTTGACTATTATGAATAATGTTCCTGTGAACACTGGTTGGTGTTCACTGCTTCTGGTTCTTTTAGGCACATACCTAGGGGTGGAATTACTTGTAGTAGATCTGATTGGTAGATCTATTGATCTGGAAGTAGAGCTAAGTTGTTTTTTTTTTTTAAATACATCTAGTTTTGTTATTATTATTATGTGGTGCCACTACGAAGTGGCTCTGAGCAGAATTTAATATTAACCAATTGGCTTTCCATGTTTACTTGTGAGTCTGTCCAAGGTCTAGACCCTTGTCTGGAGATTGGCAGCAGACAGACAGTAAGTGCACCTTTATGAGTCACTGCTCCCTGCTAAGGCTTGTATTGACCTGCGAAGCTGTGACATCTCAAAGGACAAGATAAGGCCATAGCTGAGGACATTTGGCTCCAACCCCATTTAACTAAAAGGAGACTACAGCCACAGGCTCCATGCTCCTACAATAAATGTCAACCTAAAGATCGTAGGTCCTCTCAACAGTCTCAGTGGGAACTGGAACACACCGGAAGGATTCAGAACATTCAACCTCCTGATTGACATAATTTACTACTTGGGAAAATATTTCCCAAGGTCTTGCTAATTCCTGTGTTTTCTTCAGTATCCCCCTCCTTGTTTGAAAACTAAATAAATACCGGCCACCCAGAGAAGTTCTTTGTCTTAAACCCCAGAAAATTTCAAATTCTGAGAGGGCTTTTGATTCTCCTGGAACCCTGAAATCATTTCATTTGTGTCCTTTATTTAAGCCTTCACTGCCCACTCATTGGGAGATTGCTGGCCTAATCAGTCTGCAATAACTCAGGGATAATATTAACTCGAATAACAATATTAATTAATAATAACAATAATTAGCAGTATTAGTATTTTGGTCATACATACTTGGATCTGGACCAAGGCCTTTGCACTGAGTTACATTCCCAGCCACTCCCCACCCTTTAAGACAAGATCTTGTTATCGCTAAATTGCCCAAGTTGAGCTCAAAAGTTCAATCCCCCGACCTCAGCCCCCCAGAGTGCTGGGATTATAGGAATGCACCACCAATTCTGGCTTTTTTAAAATCAGAAGTTACCCCTCTCATTTCTACATCTGATATGATGACAATTGGTCTTGATTAAATGTATTTGGAAACCAACATTCTTTCTTGCACCTCACATATGGGATTAAAACTAAATCTTCTTGGTGCACATTCATTAGACATTTCTTCAGCAAAGAATGTATTGGCAGTAAACTCGATTTTCATTTATTTTTGAATGTCTTTTTTTTCCGAGGAAAAACATTATTTTGCTGGGCATATAATCTCATGTTTGCAAATTATTCTCCAGGTACTGAGCATTCCAATGTGTTCTGACTGTTGCGAATGTTCTGAATTAGTCCAGTGTGTTCTGGATGTTGTGAATGTTCTGAATCATTCCAGTGTGTTCTGGTTCCCACTGAGGCTGTTGAGAGGAGCTACTAGTTCAGTTGCTGAACCACAGACATAGCTCAGCCCCATTCTTCGTCAATGAACCATGCCATCTCTGGCCTTTGAAATTCTTTGTCTTCACTGTTGTATAGATTCATGAGATGTACCTAGATGTGCAATTCTTTCTAACTATCCTTCTTAGCAAACATTCTTCTTGCTATTTTGAGGATTTTTATCTTTCATCAACTCTTGAAATTTGTTAGCCACTTTCTCCTTCAGTATCACTGTTGCTGTCATGTTTTCTCTTATTTCCTTGTGGCATTCCAATTTTATAGACATTAGAGCTCCTTGTTCTTTGACTCTTAACTTTTCTATGTGCTTGTCTCTTTCATACACTGTGGAGAGCTTTCTCAGACCCAATTTTCAATGCACCAGTTTTCTCTTCAGCTGTTTCTTTTGATTAACCAAGTATTGAAAATTCAGTGGTTATATACTTTTTCATTGTCAGAGATTCTACTTTTTCTTCCTACATCTATCTGGGCATTTTTATAGCTTCTTGTTCCTTCCTTACTTTTTATTCCATCTTTTATGTATTTAAACATTTCACAATAGCTTCTTTAACTTCTTTATCTGATCCTTCCAAATTCTTAAGTCCTTAAAAGTTTAGTTATGTTCTTCTTCCTGCTATTTCTCTATCTCATGGTGGCTTGAATCCTTGTCTATTTAGTAACATTTTTTGAATTTAAATGTGACTGAATTTAATTCAGTAGGCTATATTGAGGATATTTCCCTCCAAGGAAGATTTGACTTTGCTTCTATTGAGGTCACTTCTACAGGGAATATTAATGTAGAGTCATGAAAATTTCTCATTTTTTTATTGACTTGATCAGAGAGAAAGTAAAAAGAATTCCAATCACAGACCCACATGATAGCAGGTCTCACATGGAAACTAATATTTTTACTAATTTTAACATCTGGTGCTTCAGCTACACAGGTTTCTTGTAGATTCCCTCTGCAATATGGTGTAATGGTACTGAGAAGTGATAGCCTTTAAGAAATCCTTTGGTCGTTAAGAAAAATTAATGTAGTTCTTATGGGCCTAGATTTGTTACTGAGACAACAGGATGTGATCGAGTAACCCTGTGTTTACCTCATCTGTATATGCCTGCTTGCCCTTCTGCTTCTGTCATGAGTTGAAGCAGCACAAGGCACTCATCAGAAGCCAAGAGGATTTACTACCTGACCTTAGACTTCCCAGCCTCCAGAACTGTGATCCAAAATAAACTTCTTTTCTTTATAAATAAATCAGTCTTGGCTGTTCTGTTATAGCAAACACAACAGATACAGTATAGAAACAAAGTCAGGCAAAGGATGGGGAATCCCATATTCAGCTCTCCTATCCTCCTAGGCCACAGACTAACCTCATATTCTCCACTCAGACCCCAAAGTCCTAGGTGTCTAGTTAACATGCCAGTTTACTTTTTGGTTGGTATTACTTTATCTCACTAATTTCAAGGGGATTCCCAAGAATTAATCTTTATATTTTTAGGACCTTACTAATAAACTGAAAAACATATTTTTAATGTTTTATATAGCATTTAGGTGCTCTGCCATGGAGACTTCTGACAATATCAGATTTACCATGTTATTAGAAGATACAGAGAACCCTTCCTGGTCCTTGTCACAGCCCAGGAAGTTTATATTTGTGATCTCATGAGAAGTTATTGGAATTCTAATGAGTTAATGCCTGTCTACCACTTCCAGTGCAACCCATGGTGAGAATAAAGACACTAAGGTGTATTTGTAGTTATCAGGCACCAAAGAGTCCTAAGTTCAGCCATGACAATGGCTACCTGGAACAAAGGCCTCCACCCGGGGCCAAACCTGAGTTTTATTAATTCATGAAGAAAGGAGTGGCTTGAGAATGAGTGACTGTGATAGTGGTGGGAAGTAGGTGAGTGCTGTGAGCTGCACTGGGTAGGAGGCCTGAAATCACCTCTGCAATATGCAGAGAGAAGGATCTGCAGAAATAACAATCTGCATAACACAATTGAAATAGTATCTAATGTTTTGGGGTCAGTGCTTCCGCTATAATGTATAATCTTTCAAGCCCCAGGAAGTCATATCCTCTATCTTAGGCTAGATCCCAGCCCACATCGTGGAGCATTGGCTCTTCATCCCGCCTCATCCATGCTTGCACAAGGGAAGAATGGGGTTGTTTGGGGAAACACTGCCTGCTGTCTTCAAAGACTACCATCAGCACCTCAGCTGGACAGATATGCATTGTTTAAATTGAAGGGATAAGAAAAAGTCCTAGCCAGCTCTGCACCATCAGTACGTGGAAATAGGGCCAGTCAAAATGGAGACAACTGCTCCTCTTAAAGGATAGTCATCCAAGTGGTCCTCCACAAGCAAAGATTTTTAAACAAACAAAAAATGTAATTGTGGTACATACTATTTATGATCTGCTTTTTTCACTTGGTAAACACCTTTATATTAATGTGTCAGTCTATAGCATCATTTAGTGGCTATAGCATATTTTATTATGGAATTTATTCATTCTGCTCTCTAGGGTTCCTTGGGGGGGGGATGCATGTGTGGACATATGTGTAGTGCTGGAGCTTGAACCAGGCAGGGTCTTTGTACCGAGTTATACCCCCAGCCCCATTTAAATATTTTTTATTTTTTAGGCAAAATCTTGCTAAATTGCCCAGGCTGGGCTGCAACTTGCAGTCCTTCTGCCTCAGCCTCCCAGAATGTGGGGATTACAGGTATGCGCCACCATGCTAGGGTTCAGGTTCTGTTTTTTCACTAGGATAAGCAACACATTTCAGTGCCTATCATTATAACTAAGCTTTACACGCTTTACGATCTTCTCTATTTAACGGTTTATAATGTGTTCCTCAGTGTCCCCAAGGCCCCAAGCTGCTTGAGAACTATCCAAGTGGGGGCCCATCCCCATGGGCCGTTGGTCCAGGGTGGCAGTAGGAACTCAGCATCGGCATGTTTTTAAGCACTCCAAGTGCCTATACAGGTTGTGATTGAAATATACAGTGAAAGTTTAAAAGTTTATCACAGTAAAAGATATTGCCATGAATCCCTCAAAAAGCTCCCCTGGCTTTGGTTACACTAATCCAATCATTCTTGCCACTTTCTGAAGAAGTTCAGGAAGTTCTCCCTATCTTGCAAGGTGAGATGCTAATATATATCATGTATATATGGTGCTGTGCTGCCAAGCTATACTCCTGGCCCTCTATATGTATGTATGATGAATGCTGCTTCTGAGGGCCATCCAATGGAAAAAGCTTTTAGGCTGATAAAAACATTACGCCTGTGTCAGGTGTGGTGGTACATGCCTATAATACTAGTACTCAGGAGGCTGAGGCAGAAGAATTGCCTCGAGTTCAAGGCTGGGCTACATAGTGAGTTCAAAACCAGCCTGAACTACACATAATGAGAACACGTCTCAAAAAAAAAAAAATAGAGAAAGAAAGAAAAATTACATTTGTCCCCCATCCACCTTATTGACCAGATCTGGCTCTGCACTTCTGGTTCTTCCCCAAAGTCAAAAGGGAAACATTTAAATCAATTCAGGACATGGAGGCAACCATAATACAACTAAAGACACTCACGAAAGAGAACATCCAGAACTACTGCAGAAAGTGGTGAGAGCAATGCCATGGGTATATCTGAAGCAGTATCATGGTGGATATTTTGAGGGATATTGGTAGCAGTGTGTCTTTCCCTGTGATTAATTTTTAAAAAATTTAAACGTTCAGCCAGTGTGGATGGTGAGCTTCTCTGCTTCTCCACTTCTCCCCTCCCTCCTTGTCCTCCCCTGGTTCCCTCCCTCTCCCTCCCTCCTCAGCCTTCTCTAACGTCTCAGTCTCCCTGTTTTGTTTCCTATCCCAGCTACAGGTACATTTGCAGCTGTTCACCTCTCCAGCCACACACAGCCCACGCTCGACTTGGCCTTCAGTGGCATGACGCTTCACGGGTATTTCTTAATCAGTTTTTGCAAAGATAGTAACCTGTTACACCAGGGAAACACTACAGGAGATGGGACTGGAACATTTGGGGTCACAAAGGTACTGTTTGGGGTGCAACATTGAATAAGGAAGCAGCTCCAGCAGCTGCAGATTTCATGGCCAAAGGGTGGTGAATTGATGACCCTGCCATACAAACGTTTTTTTATTATTCTTTTTTTTTTTTTTTTTTGGTACCAGGAATCAAACTCAGGAATTTGCACTTGCCAGGCAAGTACTGTGCCATATGAACACATTGTCAAGAGCCTGGATTTCACACAAGGAAGTAATTACCTGTTAACTGGAGGACAGGATACACTGTTACAAATATATGATCTAAACAAACCTGAAGCAGCACCTAAAGGAAATCAGCGATCATATTCGTGGCATTAAAAAAGCTGAGCAGTGAAGGTAAACAGATTCTTACAGCTGGTAATAAAACTGTTTGCTGTTGGGATCATGCTGCCATGACAGAAGTGAAATCTAAATTTTAATATGTTCTTCAGGAGCGTGGAGTATATTTCTGAGGGAGAGATCCTGGTTATTACTATGATCTATTGCTTTTCATAGTGCAGTAAGTTTGGACCTATTGAAACCCTCTGAAGCACCTGCAGCCGTCAATTCTGCATCCCGAGAAAGAATTTCTCACTGCAAGTGGTGAAATTTTAAAGTTTATAATAAGTATGGTTACAGTGTTGAAGAATTAGAATCCTACAAAGGACACCTTGGTTCCATTAATTGTGTGAGATTCGGTCCTGTGGAGAACTCTGCACCAGGGGTTCTGAAGGTGAAATTTTGACTGTGGCCCACTGTGGTAGGAAAATCCAGTGGCCTTTGGAAATGTGTGATTCCTGAAGAAGATAGTGGTATGTCACCAAAGCCAAAGGTCAGCTTTGCAGAGAGAACCGAACAGTAACTAGAGAAAATTTTTTCAGAAAATTCAGATTCCATCTATTCTTCAGCTCCTGAAATGAAAGTCATGCTTGCACCACAGGTAGTACAGAATTTACGGACTAATGGGACAACCCACCTTCTGAGACCCCTTCTGTCCCTCTCAGACAGAAGATTTCTTTCTCCCAATAAATTCTTCCTACTCTTAAAAAAAAAAGTATTTATGGAGTAGCGGAGCAAGTGCAGAAAAGCATCAGCTTTCCTAACTTACTTCCTGCTTAATGCTAACCACAGCCATGAACAATGTGGAATTCAGCTTCACCTTGGGGCTGGACCAACTAACTTGGTAGTTGTTACCTGTGAGTGAAAACTCAGAGCACCAGCAGAGGGCAGGGAAGCTGGGCTCTTGTTAAGATGACAACCTGTTGTCTTCTTAATGAATACATGCAAGTCAACGTTCACTTTTTGCCATTATGATTAAATTTCTTGTAGCTTTTTTTTTGCCATTATGGAGAAGAAAAATACATTATTTTTAAATAATTATTTTTCTGACATTTCCCCTTAAAGCAGCCTGCCCTCCTCTTTTTGTTTTGCTTTAGTTGTAAAGAAGAGGAGCTATATGACAAGGTAACTGGTTTCTTTCATTGTAAACGGCTTCTGTACATTGCTTCTAAATGTTTACTGGTCACTTAACATGCAGTGGCTCCTTAGGAGGCTGCGGTCTAAGGATCCCTAAGTAGACCCAGAATAGCACAGGCTGATCTTAGCAAAATCCATGGTGCAGATACCCACAGTTTGCAGTTATTCTAGAAACCACAGTTAACTGCTGGTCACTGGGAGACCACCAGTAGAGCCCTTGGACCACAGGACAGAACGAGAAGATGAAAGAAAGGGAGCGTTTTTTGGAGAGAGCTAGCACACAATCCACAGGGTTGAATCTCCCCCTGAAGGACTAAGTGCCTAGGGCTGACTTTATCTAGCTCCCGTGGCCTCCAGCCATGGTCATGCCTTGGGGAGATAAACGTGGAGCCTTTCATATACCCTAAACTCTTAAGGCTGCCATGCTTCCGAGTTCTCAAAGGCCCTCATCCAGAGCATATGCTTGACAGGAACATGAATTAATTGGGGTATTTGCATGGAGAAGCTGTCCTGGGGGAGTGCGCCGGAAGCTCTGAGATATGTCTGGCTCGCCCAGCGCACCTGGCCTGAACACAGTGGGATAGGGTCTTGGCCCTTCCAGCTCTGGGAGCTCCTGTTTATAGAGTGCACAGATCCCTATCAATGCCAGGCACTTGCCTTAGCAAGAGCAGCGATCAGACCCTGGGCAGGAAAGGAGACAGCGACCCTGCACCGCACTGATGAATGTTTTTCTGTCCCACCACCTGCATCACCAGTGGAATGGCACAGGCCTGAAGCCTCTGTGAACATAGAATAACTTGATGATTCAGAGCTAGGCTCTGAGTCATTTCCATATGTGCGTGTCAGGACCTCAGCTTCCTCCTCATTTATGAAAACATAACAAAAGCAGCACCGATACCCTTAGGGTTGATGTAAAATGAAATAAGCTCACTGGGCACACAGTAAGCTTTACGTGTTAGTGTGATCTTAGGACAAATTTGGGAGAGCTGAGTCCCAGGACCAAAAAACCCTCTTAACCAGAGGACCATAAAGCCTCCCTCCCCCAGTCCTGGCAGAGGTTGGAGCTGACCATTAGTTGGAGCCGGAAGAGACAGTGGGCTGTAGGAGGAGTTGATTGTGGGTTCCTGGAAGGTGAAAACTCCTTCCGGAGCACTCAGAATGCCCAGCTACATTTAGACTTGCTGTGCCCACAGCATGTGCACAGGAAACACCACCCAAAGGAGAAAAACCTTAGACTGACTTCTGCCCCGCCCAAGGTGGGGTGGGGTGACTGCAGGAGCGCCTATGGGGGAAAGAAATGTGCCAGTCACTCTTTGTAGGGGACATGACCTAGGAAGGGAAATCTGTGCCGTGACCTAGAGTGGCCCCTCTACAGATCCTGTCCCCTCTCACAGGCGAGAGAAGCCCAGCTCCAGAAGTCCCTGCATCTGTGGGGCTTACAGAAGTCTCTTCAGCTGCCAGCCTGATGTCTCGAAAGTTGTGGTGAGTAGGAAGTGGGTGAGGGCACCCACAGACACTCAGAGAAGCCTTTGCACTTCTGCCACGGCCAGGGACCCAGCGGTGGGGCCAGAAGCTGGAGACTGACAGACAGCAAGAGTCACCAGCCCGGGGCCGAGGGACAGTGGGCTCTCGTTAGCTGGCTAGTGGACAAAACCCTCTTTCAGGACCTCGGGTGCCCCAGCCTCCCTGATAGCCTCGGAGGACTTGAAGAACCCAGAGTTCATAGGTGAAGGCGGATTTGGCACAGTGTTCCGGGCACAGTATAGGAAGTGGGACTGCAATGTGGCTGTCAAGATTGTAAATTCGTGAGTGTCTGCTGCCGCTGCAGGGCCTGGTTCTAGTCAAAGGGGTGGAGCTGCTGTGCTACATGCCTGAATGGGGAAGGGAGTGATCTTCCAGGAAATGGTGCGATGCCACTTTCTCTTTAGGGAGGCGCTGTCCAAGGAGGTGAAAACCATGGCAAGTCTGAATAACCAGTATGTGTTGAGTCTGCTAGGAGTGACGAGCAACCTGCAGTGGGACGGTGTGTCCGGGCCAGCTCTGGTGACACAGTTCATGGAGAATGGCTCCCTGTTGGGGCTGCTGCAGAGGGACTGCCCTCGGCCCTGGCTGCTCCTCTGCCGACTACTGAAGGAAGTGGCGCTTGGGATGAGTTACCTGCACAGTCTGGACCCAGTGCTACTGCACCGGGACCTCAAGCCCTCCAATGTCTTGCTGGACACAAACCTCCATGCCACGGTCAGCCTACCCTTGAGAGAAGCCTCCCACCACCTACCCCCACCCTCTGGGTTGCCCCAGCCCCATCCACTGGCCACAGGTCCTGTGGCAGCCCTGGCTGTTGAATATCCTCTGCCACAGCCAACTTAGCCCAGGAGACTCAGACCTGTCAGGAAGGAAGCTGCTCGGTTACTCCACAACCCAGACCCACCCACAGGACACCTTCGTGTTCCACCCAAGCCCCCACTGATTCTACCTTTCCTCGCTCCCTTTATCAAACAAGCCCTCACCATCAGCAAGAAGGGAGGGCAGATTCTAGGGGCTGTGTGGCCCTCTTCATTCAGTTCCTCCTCCTTCCTTCCCTTTGCAGTTGGCAGATTTTGGCCTCTCCACGTTTCAGGGATGGTCACAGTCAGGAACAGGGTATGAGTCCCAGGAGCAGGGGGGCACCCTGGCGTACTTGGCCCCAGAATTGTTGGCTGATATAAACAAGAAGGCCTCCAAGGCCACTGATGTCTACAGGTAAGATGCCTGCCCCAAACACATATCCCAGATTTCTACACCTCTCCAGAGGCCCTTTAAGGGAATGGTATATGGGAAAGGAATCTTGCCAGTGGTTGGCCAGGTATCCGCCTGTATCTCCTGCAGCTTCGGGATCCTCATGTGGGCACTGTTAGCAGGAAGAGAACCTGAGGGTAAGACAAAGCAGACTTTTGGGTCCTTAACCCCAGGCCATCTCCTCCTGAAAACCTTGAGCCCTCCCTTTGCATCTTAGCTACCCAGAGAGGTAAGTACCCCTCATACCCTGAGTGCTTTTTCTGTCACCCTCCCACCCACCCCAGTTGTGGCCCAGATATCACTGGTCTATGAAACAGTAGTTGAGAAGCAGATCCGGCCCTCACTGATGGAGCTGCCTCCATCCAGCCCTAAGACTCCGGGCTTGGAAGAACTGAAGATGCTGATGCAGGGCAGCTGGAGCCATGAGCCCAGTGAGAGGCCCCTCTTCCCAAGTGAGCCTCCCACTTCACTGACAGCTGGGGGAGGCTTGGGTCTCTGAGCAGGGCACTTTTCCCAAGAAAAGACATTCTGCTCACCTGCGACCCCATCTGCTGTCTCTCAGAATGCCAGGAAATAACCGAAAAGGTCTTTTCGGGGGCACATGGCAATATGGATGCTGTCATCTCCGAGGTGAGTGACCAACTGCATCTCCCACCCAGGATCTGCCAGAGAGGGCGCACGTGGCTCCCTTGGTCACCCAGTGTCTCCCGACTGAGCACCGTTGTGTCTGCCTTACCTTCGTCCTGTCCTGCCCGCACTGCCCCTGAGTAATGAGGTTCACTTGCTCTGGCCCTTCCAACTCATGATCTACAAGCTCCTCCTGTCTGCAGGTGACAGAATTTCTGGCTGAGCACAAGAACCACAGTAGGAGGTTGTGCACCCCACAGCCAAGCCAAGGAGGGAAAGAAGTGGATGGGGCAGCCACCGGAAGCCAATCCTCGTGGACTGACTCCACATTTTCTGAGAGTCTGTCCTGCCTGAAGCTGAGCCAGTCCCCCACCCCAGTTCCTAAAAAATACACAGGCCTTACTGAGGAGAGTAGGGCAGGGCAAGAGCAGGCTCAGCATGCCAGGAGAGCAGGGGCCTCCTCATATTCAATGGGCCAAAATTTCCAAACTCCAGAGAACTCACCTTTCAGAAACCAGGAAGGCAGGCCCATTTTGACTGGAACACCAAGTCCTGGCCTCCAAGGGAATCAGGTGAGACCCTGACCTCCTGAGGGATGATGTAGAACTCCTGGAAACTCTGTCTCGTTACTGGGAAAAGCTTGGGGCTGATGGCTGATGAGGCTCCAGCACGGGAGACCTGACAGCTGTATTGTTTGTAGGGAGCTAAGGGACATGACACCAACTCATCCTCTAGGGCTCCAGAGCCAAATCCACTAACAGGTACCTATTCCCTACCCATTCCTTTCCTCTACTAGGTTTCCTGTCAGCTCCTTCCTTAATACCTATATATTGGCCCAGGGTATTGGAATCGTGGATCCTAAATGAAGGAACTGGCATCCACTGGGAGAGGATGCCGCTGAGGTCTTATATTTACTGGTCACTGGCAAAGCTTGGATTTGCCCTCAGGTGTTCTCACTGTCCCCAGAACCAGATCTGCGAGCCCCTCGTTCTGTTGTTGCCATGGCAGTCCACAGTGTCTCCCAGCAAACCCCCAAATATCAGCTGCTCCTTTTCCCGAGCTGTAAGGCCAGCTGTGGATAGGCACCCTCAAGGGTGAGGCGCAAGGCACACCACGGGCAGCGAAGTTCCCTTCTTGCATTTCCCCGGGTGAACACGAGGTGTCGCTGCCCTCCTCCCCAATGGGCACTGCTAGCAGGAACGGCTAACCTCTTGTAAACCCTCTCACCCCACCATTCTTTTCTTTAAAGGGGCAGGTATGCATATACACAACAGTTGTGTGCAGTTTGGAAACAACAACCGCATGACAATACACACCACAGCTACCTCATCCTCGACACCCTTTAGCATGAGTAATTGGGAGCAACACCCCCAGAAGTAGGTCTGACCGAAGGCCTTCTGGAACCTGAAGCCCATGTAAAGTGAGAAGGGAAGCTCCTCCTAGGCTGTCTGTAGGTCTGAGGACAGCCAGTGGCCCCCCTGCAGCCCTCAAACGTGATCCCCGTCTGTGCACAAACTGACCTTGTGATTGGCCCCACGCTCTTGTCAAGTCAATAAACATATCTGAATGCCAGCCAAAGGCGAGGGGGGAGTCTGAGGAGGGGAAGGGTGTGGTAACCAGGGTGGGGGCCAGGAGCTAACGACCAGGGAGGAGGCACCACAGCTTGGCCCAGGCAGGACGGGGACACTGGGTGCTGGAATGGCAGTATTGTATCGCACAGGGCAGAGCCCAGCAGCTAGCAGGAGGGATCCTGCAGGCCTGGTGCCCCCACCCCTGGGGCAAACCCTTCCTCTAGAGCTCACCACCAACCCCACTGAGGCCTAGACTGGGATAGAGCTCTGGTCCCACAGTCTGCTTTGCTTCTGGACCTGGGGACTCTGAATCAGGCCCCCAGGGAGTGGGAGGGGTGGCTCTGTGGGAACTTGCAGATGCCAGCCTTTCTTCTGCGTACAGGAAGTCTCCAGCTCTGTCCAGTCACCCCCCTTATTGCCGCCTCCCCCACCACACAGGGTCACACACTCCCATCCTGCTTTCCAGGAGCTGGAACCCCCCCCTTTTTTTTCTGGTACTGGAAATTCAACCCAGAGCCTTAGCAGTGACCTACATCCCCAGTCTTTTATTTTGAGATAGTCTCACCAGGCTAAGCTGCCCAGGCTGGACTCAATCCTGAGATCCTCCTGCTTCATCCTCCCAGAACTTTAGAATTACAGTGGTGAGCCATTTTGATTCTCCGGTGGTGTTGGGAAATGGGAAGCTGTGGCCTCAGGAAGCTGTACACGGAATACCGCCCGCCTTGGAGCTGGAGGCAGCAGAGTCATGGACGGCTCAGACTCAGGGAGCGGCGGCCCAAGAGGCAGTGAGTGGGGAGGAATGAGGGGCCCTAACCTAACGTCTGGCACCCGGGCCTGCGCTCTTCCCTGCGTTGTCGCCAGGCACACCCTGGTCCTCCAGGTATCCCCTCGACTTAACGTTCTGCCCACATTTTCACACATTCCCTTAGGACCACCTCTCACGTCTCTCCCAGGGCCAGCCACTCTCTTCCCTTGCAGGGACCAAAGAGGGAAAGCGATGCTGAGAAGATAAGATGGGGGGTGGGAGGAGGCCAAGGGAGTGCTCGGCACGGGAAGGGGCCGGGCTGTCCGGTCGGGGAAGTGGGAGGGGGCCGTGCTGCCGCAGGGAAGCGCCTGGCGCCCGGGGATCTGGGCCACTGGCGCACCAGGAGTGAGCGCGCCCGGGCCACCCGCGCTCCAGGCTGCGTGGCGCGCACTGGGTTGGGGGACAGGACAGGCCCGGGCCCCTTCGCGCCAACCCAAGCCCTGGCATCTCCGCCTGCGTCTGGGCGCGCGGGAGGGAGCGGCCAGGCTCGGCGGCCGTCGGGAGCGCCCGGCGAGGTTGAGGCCCGGGAGCCGCGGAGAGGAGGCGCGGTGGAACCCCGGGCGCGCGCCCCGCGCTCGGCCCGCGCCAGGCCCGCGGCGCGGGCGGCGGAGACCATGGCCCGCCTCTGCAGCGCCCGGCCGGCCCCCAGCGAGGACCTCTTCTACGAGACCTACTACAGCCTGAGCCAGCAGTACCCGCTGCTGCTTCTGCTGCTCGGCGTGGTGCTCTGCGCGCTCCTGGCGCTGCTCGCCGTGGCCTGGGCCAGCGGCAGGGTGAGCGGGCGTCGCGGCGGGGCGGGGCGGGGTCCCTGCCTCGGGGCGTTTTCGGGATCCGGGTTTAGGGTTTTCTTCCAGTGTTTTCTTTTCTGAGTGCCTGGGAGCCCTGCTCGAGCTGCCGGGACCCCGGGCAGTCTCTGCCCCGCGGGCTTCGCTCTCTGGGGCCCGGATGCTTCTCTTTTCCTTCCCGGCTCTAACAGACCTCCGGAGTTTCTGCGTCCACCGGTTCTAGAACATCAAATCCGACACCAGATTTTCCCATTTTCCAGAGGGGAAATTCTACTCAAGCCCCTGTGGGAATTCGTTTCCTGCTTTTTTCTCCCCCTTTGGCAATGTGGGGCGTTTGTACCCAGAGATTCCCAGGAGGCCCCTTCGTTTGGACCTCAGCGAGACCCTAAATCAACCCATTTTCAGGCTCTCTTTGAGGAGGAGGAGGAAGGTCTTCGATTACGTAGCTGGACGCGTCCTGCTCCTAGGTTTCTTTTCACTGCTTGCAGGCAAGGTGGGAAAAGCAGATGGGTGTGACTAGGCCTTGCTGCTCCACTCAAAGTCCGGAAAGAGGTGGGGACAAAAGGCGGGAGCAGCGGAGGGATTTCACTGAGCTGAGGCAGGTGGAACCCCAGCCTTCGCTGCTCGGAAGGTGCGGGTGAGGAGCGCCCCCTGCTGTTCCAAGAGCTGCCGCACGCGGTCCCAGCTACGCCCCCGTCCCGTCGCCCCAAGTTTATCCTGAAAAAATTATCCTGACTTGGTGACATTCATTCCTTCGTGTCATTTTGTGAACTAAAGTCGTTCGCTTTCTTCCGGACGCCAGGCGGGTGCCACAATTCCAGTTTGACAGTTAAAACTATGGAAAGACCATGGATTTACAGATAGCCGATATGGGGTCAAAACTGGCTATTCTGTAACTCCCAGGTTCCACCGCAGCATGCAGGCGAGATACTGTATTGAACCATATGACACGGCCAAAACGGCTGATTAAAACAGAAGGATACAGCCTTTTTCCCCTGGTAATCGTCATTGAAGGTACATCCCCAGCCATCGGGGGATCAACCCCAGGGGCACTCTGCCGCCCAGAGTGTTGGAATCACATGTGTGCACCACCGTGCCCGGCTTGCAGTTTCTCATGGTGCAACTTAATATGCGTGGCAAACAAGAAGTGCCGCGCTTCCTTCTCATGTTTGGGTTTGAGACACTTTTTAGAAATGTCCAGGGAGCTCTTCCTCTAATTGGTTTCTCCTCATCTTTTTTTTATTACATAAATTAACCTATTTATTATAGGCTAGGGATGTCTCAAATAGTAGAGCTTGTACTGGTCTTTCAGTTCCTTCAGTCTTCTGGTGGCTGACCTGACAGTGACTGCAGAAGTGGTATTGCAGGTCCAGGTACCACTAGCCACTGTTCTCATGCAGGGACCACAGTGCCAGATCCCTACAGCCTATCTCTTCATCTTGGTCTTGCCACAGAAGGAGCAGGGTACTTGACGTGCTGGCTGATTTCAATCTTCTTCACCGTTTTCCAGAGTGAGGCACCATAGCGAGTCCCATATTTACCGACAATGCTGACCTTGGTGAGCTTGGCCATGTCGACGCGACCTAGGCCCAAACCCAGAGAGGAAAAGGTGGTTTCTCCTCATCTTGATTAAGCACTCTGAGCTTCCATCCAATTCACCCCACACGCCTTTGCCCCACAGGAGCTGACCTCAGACCCCGGCTTCCTTACCACTGTGTTATGTGCTTTGGGGGGCTTCTCGCTGCTGCTGGGCCTCGCTTCCCGGGAGCAGCGACTGCAGCGCTGGACACGGCCACTGTCTGGCCTTGTGTGGGCTGCATTGCTGGCTCTAGGCCAGGGCTTCCTGTTTACTGGGGGCATCGTGAGCGCCTGGGACCAGGTAAGAGGGGTGGCAGGCAAGGAATGGGGGAGTCAGCGCCCAGGCCAGGGCTGTGCGGCATGGGCCTTCAGCTTCCCGCACCTGTTCCAGGTGTCCTTCTTCCTCTTCATCATCTTCACTGTGTACGCCATGCTGCCCTTGGGCATGTGGGAAGCTGCCGCCGCAGGCCTCACCTCCTCGCTCTCACACTTGCTGGTCCTCGGACTCTATCTTGGGCCACAGCCAGACACCCGACCTGCGCTCCTGCCACAGGTAAGCACACAAGTAGTACAGGCAGTGCCTGGGCCGGCTCTACTGCAGGTCCTCTGAGCGTTTACTGAGCTATGACCGTAAGGTTGAGTGCTACAGTGGGTGCAGGACCCAGACATGGACCTGGGCAGTGCCCTCTTGCTGCTGGGACACCGGGGCAATGCCATACCTCCTGAGGCCAGAAGAGGCCCCTGCACCCACAGGGAATGGGATCACAGTTCACCAAGAGGAAAAGGGTGTGGAGGCAGAAGCAGACAATAGAAACTTCAGAGAATGAAAATCAGGCCTTGAGTACCTTTTTACAGCTACACTGGAGGCAGCAGATGAGGATGGTGAAGCGGGATTCCAGGCAGAGGAAAGGCAGATGCAAATTATAAAGATTTCTAGACCTAAGACGCCACGTTGGCCCAGCAGCCAAGGAGTCTAGAGCAGAGAGTACCAGGAGGGAGACGTTCTGGGAGCTTCACGATGTGGCCTCTCTTGCCCTGAGATGCTTGGATCCCTAACTGTTGAGCCAGGCCCACCCCAGCCCATTCTAGAAAACAACTTCAGCGACAGCCCTAGACACCCTGACCTCCCCTGGTCCTGCTCGCTCTGAAGCTGGCCCTCACCCACAGTTGGCAGCAAACGCAGTGCTATTCCTGTGTGGGAATGTGGTGGGGGCGTACCACAAGGCGCTGATGGAGCGTGCGCTGCGTGCCACCTTCCGGGAAGCACTGAGCTCCCTGCACTCTCGCCGGAGACTGGACACAGAGAAAAAGCACCAGGTCAGCTGGGCCTGGGGGGCAGCCTGGACCCGTGCTCAGAGAGAATTGTTTACATTACGCATGGGCTCTTTCACAAGCCCGGTGACTTTGAACAAGTTACTTGACCTTCTAGGGTGTTTCCTCTTTTGTATAAAATGTGGTTATTACCCAACCAACTTGAAAGATTGTCACTAGGCTCAAAGCCTTTCAAGACATTATATTAAGCACTCTAATTCACTCTAATTTAGGTGTTGGCACTGAGCATTAAGTCCCTAAAGGTGATTGGGTAACAGGCAGCCCTGAGGGGGCACATTGGGGGGAAGCAGTGTGTGGGCTCCTGGGTGGTTTGGAGGGCTGAGTATGGGAGAGTTGGTGCTCATAGTGACCTTCTCCAGGAACACCTTCTCTTGTCCATCCTTCCTGCCTACCTGGCCCAAGAAATGAAAGCAGAGATCATGGCACGGCTGCAGGCTGGACAGGGGTCACAGCCAGAGAACACCAATAACTTCCACAGCCTCTATGTGAAGAGGCACCAAGGAGTCAGGTATAAGGAAGGTCACCAGAGGGGGTGGCTGTGGACTGAGGTGCTGGCCCCATTAACAAGGTCTGCCCTGCGCAGTGTGCTGTATGCTGATATTGTGGGCTTCACACGGCTGGCCAGCGAGTGCTCCCCAAAGGAGCTGGTGCTCATGCTGAATGAGCTCTTCGGCAAGTTTGACCAGATCGCCAAGGTCAGAGGGGGCCTCCCTCTCCACCCATGGACTCTCAAACACCCCATCCTGGCGAGCCCCTTCCAAGGAAGGCTCCTGTCTGCTAAAACCCTAGTGGGAGTGGGAAACCCTCTCACACAGTCCCAGCCATGAGCTGCTCAAGTGCTTTTCAAATGTGGAGAGACCTCTTAACACCTCCACCCATGTCCCAGCTATGGTGTCCTTAAATATGCTTCAGCACAGGTGTCTCAGGATATTGCATCCAAAATCCAGAGACATAGTCAGGTGCTCCAACCTGGAGAGGCTCTTCCAAAAGAAATTTCTGCCTTCTGCAAATATAGCTCAACACCTACTCAAACCCCAGGAGTGCAACCCGTTTTGGGATCCCACAATCGTAGTCCAGGCCCCTAAGTCCTAGACTACTAGTCCAAGTCTATGTACAAATACATGTGCCAAAACTGGGGAGAGCCACAGATACCCCAGCCCTTGGGAATCCCTTCTGAGAAGATATCCGCAGGTGACTTCAGTCACCCCATACCAAGTTACAGGAGTCCCTATATCTGACCTACACATTCCCAGACTTGGAAGTTCTTCAGGGTTACCACTCTTTCTCCCCACTTTTCCCAACTCCCTCCTACCCCTCTGGCTTCTAACCAGGTTCTTCTACACACCCACACACATACTCCCAGGAGCATGAATGCATGCGGATCAAAATCCTGGGGGATTGCTACTACTGTGTCTCTGGACTGCCGCTCTCACTGCCAGACCATGCCATCAACTGCGTGCGCATGGGGCTGGATATGTGCCGTGCCATCAGGTCAGCTCCTATGGGAACAGATGGATGGATGTGGGGGAGGGCAAGTCAGTGATAGAATCCTCCTTGAGAAGAGGAAGCATGTCTCATAGACAGGGCTTAGAGCAAGACTCAAATTGTCCCCCACCCACTGTGCTTAGGAAACTGCGGGCAGCCACTGGTGTGGACATCAACATGCGTGTGGGCGTGCACTCCGGCAGCGTGCTTTGTGGAGTCATCGGGCTGCAGAAATGGCAGTATGATGTCTGGTCCCATGACGTCACACTAGCCAACCACATGGAGGCAAGCGGTGTGCCAGGGTGAGACCTGGGGCCCCAGGCAGCCACTAAGGAGCCAACCAGACCTCCCACCTGCTACCACTCTTTTCATAGTTACTTAAAATTAGTTACAACCCTGTGTGTGGCTCAGGGAGGTTCTAGGGTACAGGGAGGAGAGCTGGGAGGCACTCCATGTAACACAGATCCTCTCTTAAGTCACACCTCAAGCAGTGCTCTTCAAAAGAGGGGAGGGGTCTGGAGGACCTCCTTGCCAATCCCCACTGGCCCATTCTTTCAGGCGGGTGCACATCACAGGGGCTACCCTGACCCTGCTGGCAGGGGCCTATGCTGTGGAGGATGCAGCCATGGAACACCGAGACCCATACCTTCGGGAGCTGGGCGAGCCTACATACCTGGTCATTGATCCTCGGGTAAAAGCCCAGCCTGGACCATACAAACTGACCCATATAAACCAACCAAGTGTATAGGCCTCTTTGCTTCTGCTTTGCTGGAGATTGAGTTCCTGGGTCCTAGTGGGAAGGCAGGAGGCAGAAGCCTGTAAGGGACGTGTGGGGAACTGGGAAGGATCTGTGATCTTTACTCTCAGCTTCATATGCCCCAGGCTGAGGAAGAGGACGAGAAGGGCACCACAGGAGGGTTACTGTTCTCTCTGGAGGGCCACAAGATGCGCCCCTCACTGCTGATGACCCGCTACCTGGAGTCCTGGGGTGCAGCCAAGCCTTTTGCCCACCTGAGCCATATAGACAGCCCCGTGTCCACTTCAACTCCTCTCCCGGTATGTGAACCTCTGCTATGAACCCCACACTCAGAGTACACCAACCTTCATTGTCCTCGGGCTCCACTCCCAGCTTCCCCTACTCCTCATCAGTGAGTCATGAGTATTTGTGACATCCCGTGATCTTGAACTGTCTGGTCAGCCCAGTCATGGGTTCACCCTCCTCTTTGCCCTTCCTTGCAGAGAAAGCAAAGTTCACTGCTCGCCGCACTCACCTCAGAGAAGATGCAGGATCCCCATAGACACCATGTCCATTGCTCCTCAATCTCCCGTTTCCTGACACCCAAAGTAGTAGACTCCACTTCCTCCTGATTCTGACTCCAGGGCTGCATGCCCATCCCAGCAGGAAATGTCTGTTTAATTCCGTTCCTGTAACTGCATGCTTTCCTTCGATCCCTATTAGAATTGGGAAAATGGGAAGAGGAGGACAGGTAGTTGTTGCCTCCAGCCCTGAGCCTTTATGCATGGAGGCAGTGTGGTACAAGTGAAAACCACACATGGTCTTGAAAATGGGAGTCACCAGTAGTCACCGAATAGAGGGGAGGCTATCCCTTGTCTAGGTGAATCTAGGGTGGGGCAGTTACTGTCAGATCCTATGTGTAATGCCTTGACATACACAGTGACCCACTAGCTGGTGGAGTATCCTAGATCTGTGCCACAAGCAGGCTCTTTGAGTTGATGCTCAGTGACAAGCCGCCAGAATTCCCTCCTGCAGGGGCTGGGTCATGTTCCTAAAGCTGTGCACACCCAGCCAGTTGTCCCCCATCTCACCCAGCCTTCCTGAAATCTGCTCAACAATCCCAGTCACCTTTCTGCAAGTCTTCCCAGAGTCTTCTTGACTGAATAGACCACGGGGACTGATGGGAAGTCTCAGAGGCCCCTTTCTGTGTCCCACCCCCCTCCCCTCCTATCTAGCAGGAAAGAAAGTCAGAAGTCAGAGAACAGGGAAGCGACCTTGCCAGCAGTGGTGCAGGGAAGGGCTGAATAGAGGTCAGAGAGTTAAACTGGTGGGGGGGAGAGGAAGGGAGACTCCAAGGCCCTGATGACCATTGCAGAATGAGCTCTCCAGGGTGGGGGTGGGGTTGCTACAAGCCCAGGCACTACAAGCACTGTGAGGTGACCTTGGGAGCAATTCCTGTGGTAAGGATGCCTACCAGAGCTGAGGCCAGATGTTCTGCTGCTCTCCAAATGGTGTGTGGGCCTGAAAGTTAAAGGCAGGAGGAGCAGTCAGCCCTGTTCAAAGGTGTCTCCTGAAGCAGAACCTCAGCAGCACAAGAATTCTACTTCTAGGCCCCTGAAGTTCTAGGGACTTAATCAAATGAAATCTTAAGAATCACCATCCACCTACTCTTAAATGGTGGGAACTTGAGTAGGGAGCAGTGCTTGCGCTGGTGTGTACTGTTCATCCATCCGTTCCCTCCCCTTTTTTTTTTCAGTGCTGAGGGTCAAAGCCAGGGCCTCAGGCATGCTAGGCAACCCTTGAACTATAGCCCCAGCACCCCAGCACCCCTTCACTTTTTTGAGCATCATACTTTATGGCAAACACGAGGCTACTTCTTGAGAAGGCAAAAGTGAATAAAATATTTTTCCCTGCCTTCAACTTATACAGTGAGAGAACAGTAGATAGTTTGAAAAACAGTTAGGCCTGGGCATGGATGGGTCCATACTGAGTGCCCACTATTCCCCTTCCATGCCTCCTCCTATATACTAAGTTCTGTTTGGGGAATGATGCGACCTTGTGACCCTGCTTCCTTCACATGAAGCAAGGGCAGCGGGAGAAGTGGTCCATGCACTTCTGGCCTGTGGTCCACAAAATTTCACTCTCCCATGGCAGTTGTTTTACTGCTCACTTCTGCCTGGGTGTGCATTCCTATTGGGTGAAGAGGAGAATGACTAATCAGACTGATTTCCCTGCTTTTCCTCTTTCTTCTCTATCCCTTCTTTTCTACCCCACCCACCTCTCAGCTCACTGTGGCTGACCTCATTGAGGTCAGAAGGAAGTCAGAATATTCTGCATTGTCATTTCAATTTAAACCAGACTTTTGGGCATGCGGGGTGATGAGAAAGTCCTTGTCTTTGGAGTTTGTGTGCTCTTGAGAGTTTGGAGGTTCTAGCAGGGGAGCACAGCTACTCATATACCCTTGACCAAGCAAATGGTCCTTCCCCCATCAGTGAAGGTCATCCTCTTTGACTACACATACAGCTTCAGGAGGGACAAACACAGATTTGTGAGGGAAGGAGTCACCTGCCAGATCAGCCGAATCAGTGCTGGCAGCCAATGTGGTGATAGATGTCACAACTACATCACCCTCACATCTGATTTGTGCAACCTTCAGGGAAGATGAGTCATGGCATATAGAAGATAAAGGGACTCCAATTAAGTGATGGAAGCAATGAGGAATAAAGGGTAGAAAGACCCTGGGAGTCTATAGAGCTAGGAAGGAACTTTAGGGAGGAAACAGGGTTTGAATTTCCACTTCAAGGGCAGATGGGGTTGGTGGGGGAAAGACAGAAGTCATGTGAAGCAGAAGAAATAGCCAGATGAAATGCCTGAGGCCAAGGACAGGTGCAGACTGCACTGTGCACGGCCACCCCGCTTCGAGGCAGTGCTCACTGGCCCCGCCCGTGTGCTCTCCTGACAGGAGAAGACCCTGGCTTCCTTCAGTCCCCAGTGGAGCCTGGACCGGTAAGAAGAGAGGAACCACTCTGGCAGTGGGGCTGACTGGGTGACCCATGTGCATCCTTCCCGGGGGGCTGCTCTGCTTGCCCAGATGCTTTAGAGGGTCCCCCTGGTGACAGGCTTGGTGGTCCCTGTGCAGGAGCCGGACCCCCCGGGGACTAGATGATGAGCTGGACACCGGGGATGCCAAGTTCTTTCAGGTCATCGAACAACTCAACTCTCAGAAGTACGAAAGCAGAAAGGGCCAGGAGGCCCTGAGGAGTCATATGGTGGGGGAGGGGCGATGCTCCCTCTAGGCCTGGGAGGGGAGTGAAGGGCTGTTCTAGAGGGAAGACCCACCTAGTCCCTCCTCCTGTCCTTTCTCTGGCCTCCTCCTGTGCTGGCCTGTCCCACCGGGGCCTCTCTGGTGTTACCACACCCCACCTCTCATCAGACAGTGGAAGCAGTCGAAGGACTTCAACTTACTGACTCTGTACTTCAGAGAGAAGGAGATGGAGAAGCAGGTGGGCTGGAGCGGGGGCACAAAAGGATTTCCTGGCTTCAGTCCCTATGCCTTGGAGAGGGATCAGGCCTTGTATGTCCTTCCCGTCCCTGGTCTGCTCAATTTTTGACCTTGGAAATAGGGCCTTGGGTCTCTCTCAGACAAGTCATCCTATAGATTGAGTTAGTGGTGGTGAGCAAGGCAAGCTCCTTGGAGGACTGCTAGGGGCTACACGCCGCTGGGAAGGGTGGAGCAGCAAGGCTGGGGAACCCACCACTTCCCTCGGCCTGACACGTTTAGGCCAATGAGCAGAGCAAACGGCCTCTCTCTGCCTACCCTTTCCTTCCCTTCTAGTATCGGTTCTCTGCACTCCCCGCCTTCAAATACTACACAGCCTGCACCTTCCTGGTTTTTGTGTCCAACTTCATCATCCAAATGCTGGTGACAAACAGGTAAGGGCACACTGGGCAGGGAGGCCCTGGCTCTCCTTCCCAGCTCTCCTGGCCCTTCCTGGCCCCTGAGCCGCACTGTCTTCCTTGACCCACGCCTTAGTGCCCACGAGCAAGCGCATGGCACAGAAGCAGAGAGGAGCAGTACAGCCTTCTTTCTAATATCGTTGCTCCTGTTCATGTGCCTGTCTCTCGTGATGTAACAACAGCCCCAGAAAGGAGCCTGTGCTCCCCTGAGAGGCCCACGTGAGCTTAGGCTGGGTCCTTCTTCCCAGCTCTTCTCTGAAGGTCTCTTTTCAAAATTCAGCTGAGTTCAAGAGCTTCAGCCCAGAGGTTGGTCTAGTGCAGCTTTAGCCACTTTTGTGAGCCCTCGATGTTGTCCCCACTTTATTGGTTTCTGATCCACTCAAATACTTCCCTTCGGTGCTCTAAAAAATCAGAATAGAGTGATCAGCTTGGACCCGTCAGCAGCTCATCTGGGTCCTCTGCACCACACCCGCCTGGCGGCTTCCACCCAGACAGCAGAGTACCCTCCCACAGCACACCCTGTCCTGGTTCAGCATAGCCTCGTCTTTCCACAGGTCCCCAGCTCTGGCCCTCACTTACAGCGTCACTTTCCTCCTCTTTCTTCTCCTTCTCTTCATCTGCTTCTCAGAGCACCTGACGGTAAGGCGGGCTGTGAGGTACAAGTAGTGAGCTGGGGCCCTGACTATGACCTGGGCTGAAGAAGGCCTCTCTGCCCATGGCTAAGACACGTGTGCTTGCTCCACAGTGGTGCATCCAGAAAGGCCCCAAGATGCTGCACTGGCTGCCCGCACTGTCTGGCCTAGTGGCCACACAGCCTGGACTTCGAGTAGCCCTGGGCACTGCCACCATCCTCCTCGTTTTCACTATGGCCATTGCCAGCCTGGTGAGGGCAAAGGGGACCCCTGGATCTGGGAGGTTTGCTAGATTAAGGCCAAGGGAGGCTGGGCATGTTGTACAAATATAAAAAGTCTCCCACAGTCCATCATCTGCACAGACTCATTGTGAAGAACCTTGGGATGGATGTCCTGCCTGTCCCTTTCCTATGCAGGCAGATACTTGCTACTTAGCTTCCTTGGCTGAAATAAATAACAGAATGTATAATTATTCCTAGAATTTTATACCTAAGAGGCACTTGGATCATCCCTAGCCCGAAGAAGAAGCGAAGGCCCAGAAAGTTTAAGTGGCTGACAAGAACTGATGCAGTAGGGCTGGGGATATAGCTCAGTGGAATAAGAGCTTGCCTAGCAAGTGCAGGGTCCTGAGTTCGATCCCCAGTACCGCAAAAAAAAAAAAAAAAAAAAAGAACAGAACTGATGCAGTAGATCCAGAGCAGACAGTGCTCATAGCACCGCCTCACAGTCCCTCTTCCCAGTGAGGATGCAGGCTGAGGCTCCCCCACCAACCAGAAGCAGCAGAATCTGCCTCTTTGTAGGAGTCTGGCCCTAACTCATCCCTAGGTTAGCTGAAACCCAGATAAAGCCATCATGGTGCCAAGGAGCTGTCTGCCTCCTCAGCCTCTCACCTCCTTCTGCAGTTCTTCTTACCAGCATCAGCAGACTGCCCTTTCCCGGGCCCCAGTATGTCCTTTGTGGATTTCAACCTGTCCTGGGAACTGCCTGGGTCACTACCTCTCATCAGTGTCCCTGTAAGTATCCCTTGCAGCCCCCAATCTCCTTCCCCAGACTCATCTTCAGCGCCCTGCCATGAGTTGAAAAATATGTGGGCTGGGACAGACATAAATCACATCTAGTGTGTGTTTGTGTGAATGATGTCTCCTGTCTCCCTACAAGTACGGGCCTCCAGGAGGGACATGATGGGAGCTCACAGGTGTCCTCCCACCCCCTGCCTATGGGACATGCCCACCCCTGACCCCTTGCCTGACCCCGCAGTACTCCATGCACTGCTGTGTGCTGGGTTTCCTCTCCTGCTCCCTCTTTCTGCACATGAGCTTTGAACTGAAGCTGGCGATGCTCCTGCTGTGGCTGGCAGCTTCCTGCTGCATCTTCCTGCACTCCCACGCATGGCTGTCGGACTGCCTCATCGCCCACCTTTATCTAGGCCGCCTGGACTCCAGGTGCATATGGCCACTGGACAGAAGGGCGGGAGAGGAGGGGTGGAGAGGGTTACCTGGGCACTAGGGGCAGGGTGGAGGCCAGCAGGAAGGGACAGAGCAAAGGACAGCTCTGTGATCTGTGGCCTCTTCAGGCCAGGGGTCCTGAAGGAACCGAAGCTGATGGGAGCCGTCTCCTTCTTCGTCTTCTTCTTCACCCTCCTTGTCCTGGCTCGGCAGGTAAGCCCCGAAGCTCGGCCCTGCAGCGCCTCCCTATGACGGGGGAGCTGGAGCTCCCGTCAGAGACTTAGTGTTCGTCCTCACCAGCATCGAATGCAAGTTGTGTGCTCACCGGTGACTTGTGAGCAAGCCTTCCCGCCCCTTTCTTGCTCCTTCACTCCCTGCTCTGCCTTTCTGTCCTCCTACCCCCAAATATGAGAAAGCCGTGCTTAAATAAAACTCTGCTGCCAGTTCTGTACACCCTGCCTTGAATCTAGTTGGCCATTTCCAGGCCCAGATGCCTTTTCTCCACACTGGGTGTGGGGCATGTTCAGACATTATGCAGTGGAAGTACAAACACTCAAGAGCTGGGGCTTCCCTGCACTCTCTTGCCATGACCCTCCCAGAACGAATATTACTGCCGCCTGGACTTCCTGTGGAAGAAGAAACTGAGGCAGGAGCGGGAGGAGACAGAAACGATGGAGAACCTGACCCGGCTGCTCTTAGAGAATGTGCTTCCTGCCCACGTGGCCCCGCAGTTCATTGGCCAGAACCGGCGCAACGAGGTGACTCCTGATCCCTGAACCCTGAGCCCCAGGTGCCATAAGAACTAATTTGTATGAAAGTCTTGGCCCTTAGCCCATCCTTTCTGGACTCCACACCAGTGGGTCAGGCAATCGCTGAAGTCCTTGCCCCCCTGACAGATGCTTCTATTTTCACAAGATTTTGGGCTCTGTCTTTAGGAAGCATAGAATCTCTGCATTTCAAATTCTTACTTGGAAGAAGAATTTTTTTTCTCCAACTCATGACTATTCCATACCTTTCAGAAGCTTGGTCAGTGTTGATGGAGTTTTCTACAAGACACAGTCTACCAGCCAGGCATAGTGGTACATGCCTGAAATCCCAGCACTTGGAAGGCTAAGGCAGGGGACTGGGGTACATAGTGAGTTCAAGGCCAATCTGAAGTACATAGTGAGAGCCTGTCTCAAAGAAAACAAAAACACACAAATAGAAAAGATACAGTCTACCTTTCTCCCTAGACTTGCACTATCCAACATGCCGTGAATCACAAGTGGCCATTCAAATTTAAATTTAAATTAATTAAAGTTTAAAATTCAGCTGGATATGGTGGGGCTTGCTTATAATTTCAGCAGTCCATGAGACTGAGCTGGAATATTGCAAGTTGGAGCCCAGCCTCGGCAACTTAGCAACTTTGTGAGACCCTGTTTCAAAATAAAATATAAAACATGCTGGGGATGAAGCTCAGTGTGAAGGCCCTGGGTCTAATTCCCAGTGCTAGCGACATTTCCCAAGCACAGTCAGATGTGACTAGTGTCTACAATCTTTGGCAGTACATCTATATAGACTGTTTCCACCACTGCAGAAACTTCTTTCAGATAATGCTATTCTAGAGCCTCAAAAGCCTGGCTATAGTGAGTCACCCATAGAAAGTCACCCACAGATAGCACATAGTTGCACCATCCTTTGTACCACCACTACCTAGCTCTGTTCCCTGTGGAAATGCTTTTGTCTTATACTAGGAGGTATTAAAAGAAGGAGTTCAGGAGCTATTTCACTGCCTTATGATCCTCTTGCCTGTTCTCAGCTCTCAAGATCAAAAGTAGCTCTACTTCTAGTTTATTCTCTTGTAACTGATCCTGTTCCTCTTTTCACACTGACTGTTAGAAAACTTACATCCAGAATCCAGGACTAACAAGGATTTTGTGGCACCCATTGTGTGAGCGCCCGTAGATCTGATTCCACCTTTATGGCGCCTTCCTTGCTTTCCCTTTGTCCTGTACTCGCTCCCTATTGTTGCTTTGTCCTATGTTCCTGTTTTTACAAACTGATGTGATATGACACATTTCAGCAATGAAAGGATATAAAACTAATTCCCACTGACAGGACCCCAACTCCGGGAGTGAGTCCCTTCATTTAGCTGTGAGGTGATCCTGTCCCCAATTCTCCATCCTTGGAGTCACAGTGACGCCAAATTTTAGACTCTTGAATCACATCCCTGGGGTAACTAGGCCCTGCCCCTCTTCCTTCTTTCTAGTCCTTCTTGAACAAAGAAACTAGGAATGTGAATACAGGAAGAAGGCCTCTGAAATGTGGAACACATGACATACACCCCTCCCCCTGTCCTTCCCTCCCCTAGGACCTCTACCACCAGTCCTACGAGTGTGTTTGTGTGCTCTTCGCCTCAGTCCCAGACTTTAAGGAGTTTTATTCTGAATCCAACATCAACCATGAGGGGCTAGAGTGTCTGCGGCTGCTCAATGAGATAATTGCTGATTTTGATGAGGTGACAACTCCAAGGGTACCCCAGACCCTATGTTCTGGGTTCTAGAATTTCCCACCAGTCCCTCTTTCCACTTCGCTGTCCTGTCCACGAAGCCATTCCTGTCCTCCACCACCACCACCCCAGCATTTCCTCTGCTTCTTTGATGCCCCAGCTCTATACTCTCCAACAACATGGCCCACTGCCAGCTCTGTCCTTCCTACTGCCAGCTTCAACCTGAAGCCTTGTCTTTAGCCTCCTAAGGCCTTGGGTTGGGCTGGGTGAGGGAAAGGGCACTGAGCAAGAGAGACAGGACAAAGCCTTTTCTCCGTACAGCTTCTCTCCAAGCCCAAGTTTAGTGGAGTAGAGAAGATCAAAACCATTGGCAGTACCTACATGGCAGCCACAGGTTTAAATGCCACCTCTGGACAAGATGTGCAACAGGTACAGTACCCTTCTGTTCTTACCATGCCTCCCCAAGCTCTCACTGGTGGGCTCACAACTAGGACTTATTCTGGTACCCTCACTGGCCCATCCTGGGGGTGGCCCCTTTACCAGGATGCTGAGCGAAGCTGCAGCCACCTTGGCACCATGGTGGAATTTGCAGTAGCCCTGGGGTCTAAGCTGGATGTCATCAACAAACACTCATTCAACAACTTCCGACTGCGTGTGGGTGAGTCCCCCTCCCCACCAAGGCAACATGACATCTCATTTTCCCACAGTTTCCCCACTCCAAGTCCCTTGTAAGCTGCTCCCCAGATCATTCCTTCACCCCCCTCCAGGCTTACTCATTTGGATGAGTCATGACACTGCTGAACCAGGAGCTAAGAAGTTCATTCCTTCCCTTCCCTAAGCCAAATTCCTCCACTCCAGGGATCCTTCTCCTTTAAGGCTCCCTTAACCCTCCCTTCTCTCCAGTTCATTTCACTTCCTCTTCCTCACTTCCTCTTCAAAGTTCCTCTTGTAAGGGCTTCTCCTCATCACATCCTTTGTCAGGGTTGAACCACGGACCAGTGGTAGCCGGAGTGATCGGGGCTCAGAAGCCACAATATGATATCTGGGGCAACACAGTGAATGTGGCCAGTCGCATGGAGAGCACAGGAGTCCTTGGCAAGATCCAGGTGAGGGAGATACACTGGAGGAATGGGGGAGGGGATAAGGATGGGGCCATCGCCATACAGCCTTACCACCTTCCAATTGCAGGTAACTGAGGAAACAGCCCAAGCCCTGCAGTCCCTGGGCTATACATGCTACAGTCGAGGAGTCATCAAGGTCAAAGGCAAAGGACAGCTCTGCACCTACTTCCTGAACACAGACTTGACACGAACTGGACCTCCCTCAGCCACTCTCAGCTGAGATCCCCACCCCTCCTAAGATCCTCCGGGATGTCCAGAGCTAACTGATGTCAGAAGCTGCTGGTATAGCTGGGAATCACCATCTCCTTGCCCCTCAACAGGATGGTTTCTTCCCAGGTCAAACTGAATATGTACATGTGTGTGTGTGTGTGTAAGTGTGTGTGTGTGTGTGTGTGTGTAAGTGTGTGTGTGCATGCACTTGAGAGTGTTGGAAGAGATTCTTTTCACAAGCTTAGAAGACTTCTTGAGCCTCCCTATCTACCTCTTCACTTGATTCTAGTATGTTGCACATCACAGAATCATAGAGAATTTCAGCCATATAACTCAAAACAAGGATTTGTCCTTTCCTGTCACCTAGTATACAGGACCACCTGGGTGACTGTCCCTAAAGGAGGAGCAATTGTCTCCATTTTGGCTGAACATGATCCTATTTCCATGTATTGATATGTACAGAGCCGTCCAGGACTTTTCCTTATCCCTTCAATTGGCTTTAAGCAATCTATATCAGTCCTGCCGGGGTGTAGGCGTATTTCCCCAGACTCCCCATTGTTTCCACATGTGAGCTGGCACGAGGCAGGATGTTGAACCAATGCTCCATGCTGTGGGCTGGGATTGAACCTCAGGATAGAGGCTATGACTTCCTAGGGCTTGAAAGATTACATATCAGAGCTGAAGCACTGACCCCAAAACATTAGATACTATCTCCATTGTGTTATGCAGATTACTCTTTCTGCAGATCCTTGTCTCTGCATATTGCAGAGATGATTTCAGGTCTCCTACCCAGCCCAGCTCACAGCACTCACCTACTTCCTGCCATTCTCACAGTCACTCATCCTCAAGCCACTCCTTTCTTCTTGAATTAATTAATAAATGTAATTATGAATTAATCAAATTTGGGTTCAACCTTAGGTCAAGGCCTTTATTCAAGATAGCCATCATCATGGCTGAGCCTAGGAGCCCTTGGCTCCCCATAACTACAAATATGCCTTAGTGTCTTTATTCTCACCGTGGGTTGCACTGGAAGTGGTAGACTGGCATTAACTCACTAGAATTCCAGTAACTTTTCATATGATCACACATATAAACTTCCTGGGCTGTGACAAGGACCAAGAAGGGCTTTCTATAACCTACCCATAAATATTGAAAGAAATCTCCAGAAATGTCATTTGACTTTTATTCATTCAAACACTAAATAACTACCTGTCATGTACTTGCTAGAGAGAATGAGTGAGTGGCCTGGGAAATAAACTCTGATTCTACTGTTGTTCTCAGATTGGCTCACTAGGCTTTCTAGTAAAGACTTGTGGACAACTAGGGGGCTTTCTTGTTCTCATGCTCATGGGACAGCCTGCCCTGATTCTGCTCCTCTTGTGCAGATGGTGATACAGTATATGGGTCTTGAAGAAGTGATCTTCATTCTCAGCTGCTCTTTGGGGTCCACAGGCAATGTCTTAATATGCTAGGTTTGTTGTAAATGTTACAGAAGGACTTTTGGTTTTTGCTGTCCTAGTTTCTGTTTCTCTTCTTTTTTTTTATGGAAAAGATCCAAACAGTACTTTACTGCCACTACTGCTGCCATCTTCCTAAAATGTCAGAGCAAAGCTGGCCCAAGGTTCTCTGAGACAAGACACGCCTAGGAAAGAATGACTCACCCCCTCACTTTCAGGAATCTTTGTTTCCTGGGGGTTACCCTGGCCACCAAGGGCCCTTGCCTCTACCCTGTGCCAGGGTGTGTGGTGAGGCTGATAGATGCAGATGTGCACAATCCTAGGAGATAAGATCCGATGACTCGGGTCTTCTGTGAGACCTCCATGGAAATGGAGTGGAGGAAGGAAATCCCCTAGAGCAGTGGAGCCAGATCCATGGCACAAGTGCCACAGCGGGCTGTTTGTATCAGTGATAGCTCTACGTGGTTCACCGTCACTGCCCTACAAAATCTGCTGCTGACACAATGAGAATTACAGGCAGGAAGCTGGAGTCATCTGATGGGGTACATACTGCAGGTTTCGGGGAAGACGTGTTACAGTAGAGCTGTCTTCTCAGAAGGTCTCCTGGAACTTGAGTCTGGAGTAATGAGCCCACACACACGGTCTTCCTTGACAACTGGAGATGCCTATAAACGGCTGTAGACTTTGTCTGAGTGGAATCTGCAGAGATTACTTACCTCGGAGTCACCTGGGGTGGGCGTGGGGTGGGGGTGGGGGTCTGTGTCAACTTTTGTGATCTTTTAAAAATTGTACATCATAGCAAACTAAAGGCCATCCCTCTCAACCCGGCCCCCGGGGTAATGCTTCACAACACACAAACCCTACTCAGAGCTGACCGATTTTACACTTTGGTTTTAATTAAAAAGCTGCCTGAAATAACATACTAATTCCTATTCTCTCCTCTCTCTCTCTTTCTCCCCCCCCCCGTCTCTGTCTCTCTTTCCCCTTCTCTCTGTGTCTGACTCTCTCTGTCTTTGTGTCCCCTCTCTCTGTCTCTCTTTCTCTCTCTCTGCCCTAACTTGCCCAACTCCTCCTCCTTCTTCTCCGCTCCGCTCCGCTCCGCACGCTCATTCTCCTCCCGGTACAGAATTGAATTAGGTTAAAAAGTGTGGGGAGTCCCATGAGGAGGAAATTGAGCGTCCTTACACCAGGTCTAGTCTGATTCGCTTTGCTTGAGAGCATCGAGGCTTTCACCGGTGCCAGTCTCTGGAGCCGGCGGGGCACCCCTCACAGTCTGGGCCAGGGTGCCCCCGCGGCGGGTGCTGAACGCTTCGGAGCCCGTGGCTTCCAGCAGATTGGCCACGAAGCCCATGCCGGCCGAGCGCAGCAGGCTGCCGCCGGCGCACGCATACAGCAGCGGGTTCACGCTGCTGCTCAGGAAGGCCAGCGCGATGCACACGTAGCGGGCTCTCGACAGCTGCAGCTCCGACTCTTTCAGCGTCCCGGCCAGAGCGCGGCTCCCCTCGACCAGGTCCACCACGTGGTAGGGCAGCCAGAAAGCCACGAAGGCCAGGATGATGAGCGCCACCAGGCGGCCGGTGCGGCGGCTGCGACGGAAGCGCCGTAGCCGCAGCCGTCGACTGATGTCGGAGTAGCTGCCCACCACGACCAAGAAGGGCACCACGAATCCCGTGAAGGCCTCAAAGAACAAATGAAAGGCCCTGTGCTTGTCGCTGGGGTAGTCTGTGCTGCACACCAGCACCCCCTTGTACTTCTCTGTCACTGTGCGGAACACAAGGACTGGCGTGGCCAGCAGGAAGGATGCCACCCAGATGCCTCCCAGCAGCCACCGGGCAGCCACCTTGGTGCGCACCTTCTGGGACACAAAGGGACTGGCCACCGCCAGGGAGCGGTCCAGACTCATGGCTGTGATGAGCAGGACGCTGGCATACATGCTGACTCCACAGATATAGTGGCACAGGCGGCAGCCAGCCAGTTTAAAACTCCAGGTGTGCCGGGCCAGGTAGTGCAGGAAGAAGGGAGCGGTGAGCACCACAGCCAGGTCAGCCAGGGCCAGGTTCAGCACCATCAGGGCAGTGACCGATCGCTTCCGCATCCTTTTCAGGATGCTCCACACCACAAAGCTGTTGCCAGGAAGCCCCAGGGCCAGTGACACAGACAATAGGATCATAGCCAACAGATGTATGAAGGTGTCAACTCCTGAGAAGGGGCCGGCTTGAGTTGTAGTGTTCATGGCCATCACAAGGACCTGGAGAGTGAGGGTAGACGTGTGTATGAGGGTAGAAGCCAAAGGCCAGGGCACACCTAGCCTGACTACTCTGATTTGCTTCTAAGCTCAGAAGCATCAGAGGCCTCTCCAAAATATATTACCCCCACTACTGCCAACTGACCTGTCTTAAGGGGACCTGTGCCTGGCACGGTGGCACACGCCTGTAATGCCAGAACTCTAGGAGGCACAGGTGCAGGGAGGATTGCGAGTTAATGCCCAGCCTAGGTAACTAACTTAGTGAAACTCTCTCTCAAAACAAAAAATAAAAAAGGGGATATTATTCAATGCAAAGACCCTGGTTCAGTCCCCCATTGGTGGGCAGGGAAGGGGGAATCTAGCTGAGTACAAAGATAGTTTCCTTACTGGGCCATGGGGCCCCTTCCTGCCCACAGACCTAATTGCAAAATATCCACCAGCAGCACAACAGAAGCAGTAACAGCAGCAACAGTAACAACAACATTTCCAGATCTTTCCTCCCTCCTTCCCATAGGTAAGGGCCCCCAAATCCAGAATCAAACTGGGAGACTTTCCTCACCAAAGGCACACCCTGTGAAAGGTTCACTCCTCTGTCCCTGGCCCAGCCTTTAGCCCCTCAGGCCCACTGACTTCTTCCAGTCACCTACCTACTCTCCCCAAGGATGCCAGGGTAGACCAGGAACAAAACTGTTGGGAGAAGTTACTGGACAGGCTTTGAGGGCAAATCCTCCCAACTCCTTTTATAGTGGTCATGTTTTCTTTGGAGATTCCTTGGCACCTCCTTTCATAGCTGCAGCCAGCTCTCCACCACTACCGTCCCCATTCCTAGGGTACTTACATACCAGTTTTGCCAGACACCGGTTGGAAGCTGGTGGCAATCCCAAGGTCAGGGCTAGGTGATATAGCAGATCACTCGATCTGTCTCAGTGCCAGGGGGCTGGCCCTGGGTCTGGGTGCTTTCAGCTAAGTTGGCCAGAAAGGAAGTTCCACGGAGCAGGGGAGGGGGAAGTTGCATCTTCCTGCGGGTGGGGCTGAACCCCCCACTCCTCCCTTCACTAGGAGGGGGATAGTCTTTCTGTTCCAGGCAGCCCAGCCAGGTGGGGACAAATGAGAAGAGCCCTGGAAGGGGAAATGAGAGGAAAGGGGTGTGGAGAGTGAGTTGGCTGGGGTGTGGTCTCAAGATACAGGTCTAGACTAGCAAAATGAACAAAGTAATGAGTTGTACCATAGGAGGAGGAGGGAAAGAAACTGGAGGGCATAAAATGAGAGGCTAGAATACTGGTATCCAGAGAGCTAATTTTTCTTTATATTTCACATAAAATGTGTGTATACTATAGATCTTTAGATTAGTGGGAAGTGTAAATTGAAGTTGTGATTAGGCTCTGGGCCTGGGTGGAGGCTAGACAGCATCATGCTGTAAAGAGAGCATGTCAGTCAACAAGAAGGGACAGCACTTTATTCTTGGCTTCAGTTCAAACCACGATCAGGGCTGCGGGGGAGGAGGGCATCTCCTTGCAACTCCTCCCCCTCCTTTGCTTAAAAGGATTGATTCTACTCCAGAGCAACAAGTTCTCCATTCTCTTTGGTAGAAGCCGGTGTCTAAATGGCTGTAGTATCACACAGAGTACCAATGTCTGCCCCTTCCCCCATCCCTTTACCCTGTGCTTGCCCATGTGGTTACCCTGCTGAGTTTAGATTTAGGCACTGAGTGCTAGGCAAGGAGATCAGCACCTACATTCCACAGCCTTAGGCGGTCCAGTTCTACCTTTGACAGGCAAAGGAAGTAGAGGCTGAGCTGAGCCTGAGGAGAAGCAAGCCCACAGGGGCAGTGATGCCGCATACTAGGAACCCAGGAGTGTGGAAAGAAAGCAGCCTCCACAGTGTTGCTCCTCTCCCTCCCTGTATGCCTTCTTCCTTGAAGTCTCCTGAGGAAGCTAAGCACTAAGAATCCCTTTCCTGGTCTATTGTAAGCCCTCCTGCTTCTCTTTCAGCCCTGCCACCTCACAGGAAAGCTGAAGGGAATAATGGTGGCCATTGGAGGGCCTTACATTTTCCAGCTCCTCCACTTGCTCTGCGTTGAGAAAAGCCAGAGCAGAGTTGACCCAGTAACTGTCAGGCAGAGGATATGATGAAAAGAAATGGGCTGAAACCGCAGCAAGAACTGAGGGTTGGTTGAGGAAGGACTTTCTGACCACAAGGGGTGTGTAAGCTGGGGAATATGTGACAGAGGAAGCTACCAAACCTTTACCTCAAGCACCAGGACAAGAAGAAACCTTTGTTTAGGGATAGAAGCTTCCAGGTAAGAGTTCTATGGTCAATCAGAAGCCTCTTCAGAAACTGGCTGGTTCTGCCTCTTCTCTGAAGCTATTCCCCACCTCTTTTCCCTCAAGGGCCTCTCTTACCTCACCAGGAAGAGGTACTCTAAGATTCTCCCTGCTGCCCTGGTTCAGAGCCCCTCTAACCTGTTTTGGTGACCCTGGCGTGACCCTGAGTCCTAGATTTCCTTTGCTCTCTTCCCCTCTACTTGGAGGTTATGAACGGTCAGTGGAGCAGTCACTACAGCAGAGTCTGGGTCAATGGCCAGAGTAACCACCCAGGTGACCAACTAGTTCAGATTACTGGAGGACTGACAGGAGTTTTCAGTGCTACAACTGAGAAAATTGTGGACTAAATGGGATGGCTTGGTTATGTGTGTGCCTGTGAATGCCCCCTGAAAAGATTCTCATAATATACTCCCAAAGTCAAAAGCGTCAAGATCCAGAACAGTTTTTAGACCTAGCAAAGGAGAGAGAATCCAAAAAGTGGAGACTAAGAAGTACTGGAGAAGGGGTTAGGAATAGTGACCAGTCTTGGGAGGAGGCAAGACTTAGCAGAGAGAAAAGAGAAAGAAGAAGGGTACCTTCCTGAGAAATTATTCCTGTTTTCCAAATACTCTGGCCATTCACTGTGCTCCCCTTATTCCCAACCCCCAAACTTCCCCAGGCTGAGCAAGGGTTGGCTCCTAGGCACCTTCTTAAGTTTTCCCAGGAGTGGGTAGTCAGTAAGGTGGTCAGTAAGGCTTTGACTCTCAGACCCCCAGTGCACCATCCACTCCTCGTGTGCTTCTCTCCAACTGCACCAACCACAAGTCAGGCGGAAGCACTTCTTTTCAAACCCATTGATTTACCACCCCCTTTCAGGCCAGCTTCTTTCCCCACTCAGTTCTTTTTTTTTTTTTTTTTGCGGTACTAGGGATCGAACTCAGGACCTTGTGCTTGCCAGGCAAGCACTTATTCCACTGAGCTATATCCCCAGCCCCTCCACTCAGTTCTTACAGACCGCAAAGAGTGGATCTCATCCTTATCTCCATCCAAACTCCCTACCTTTCCTTGCTCTTTCTCCCTTTATTTCCAGAGTGGTTCTATGGATACACTTAGGCCGCCCAGACTGGGGAAGACAGGCCCCAATGCCACTGAAGGCTGGCTGCACTGTCCCACCCTGGGCTGGCCCAGCTGGGGGGCAGGTGGCTTCATTATCACCCAAGCATTATGACCCACTACGGGAAGCACATTTAAGCCATCATCTGATGGCTTCCAGTGTATTTCACAAGAGCTACTGGAAACAGGTGAGCAATGCCAGCCAGCACATGGGTGCACACCAACCTCCAGGAACATGATATTTTTAACATGGATCATCCAACCCCACAGTCCCTCAGTTTGGAGGAATCTGGGCCTGGCCCAAGTGTGTAATAATCCTGCTCAGCCAAATCCAAACTATATTCAGAGAAGGGTTCCCAAATTCCAGGGGCGATGGAAAGTTTCAGGGCAGAGCAGGCCCAGCGCAGGGTTTAGTGTCAAGGATCCCATTCTTGACTGCCCCTCTTCAGCCCGCCCCCGCGGTCTCCATTGCCTCCGACCTGCCCCACCACTTTCAGCCGAGGAGTAGTTCGGAGCTCCATGGTACCCTCCCTAGAGCGGCTGCCCCCTCGGGCTTCCCAGGAGCCCTCAAAGAGCCGCGTGAGGAAACGAGGACCGGCCCGAGGCAGCAGGTCCCCAGCAGTGAAGACGTAGAGCACGGGGTTGACGCTGGAGCTGAAGAAGGCCAAGGCCGTGGTCCCTGCCCGTGCCGCCTGTCCGGCCCCACCCAGCCTCGCTAAGGCCCCTTCAGGCGGGGAGAGCGCGGCCAGGGCTTGCAGAAGGTTGACCGCGTGGTAGGGGGCCCACAGCAAGCCAAAGGCCAGCACGATGGTGCTTATCAGCCGGCCCACCCGCGCGCCGTGCCGTCCGGAGCCCCAGCGGGCGCCCCACAGCCGCACCAGAGTCACGCTGTAGCAGACCAGCATCAGCCCAAAAGGAAGCACGAAGGCAGTCAGAGTCTCCAGGCTCAGGTGCGCAGCGGCGTGGGCGGGCGACGGGTGGCACAGCTGGCACACGCGGTTGCCCCAGAGGTGGCGGTAGACGGCCGCAGGGACGGCGAGCAGCAGGGCGGCCAGCCACACCGCCAGCAGCAGGTAGCGGGCCAGGGCCGGGCTGCGAAGCCGGGGTGCCAGGAAGGGGCGGGTGACAGCAAGGCAGCGCTGCAGGCTGAGCAGGCTGGTGAGCAGCACGCTGGCGTACATGCTGAGCGCGCACACGTAGTACACCGCCTTGCAGCCCGCCTGGCCCAGCGGCCAGGTCTGCCCAACTAGGAAGACCACGAAGAGTGGCGTGAGCAAGAGCACCACGCCGTCAGCCAGCGCCAGGTGCAGCACGAGCGTGGCTGCCAGCGGCCGTCCCCGCGCAGGCCGCCAGCCCGCCAAGCTCCACACCACGAAGCCGTTTCCCGGTAGTCCTAGCAGCGCAGCCAGCAGCAGGAAGGCAGAGCCTGTGGCCCTCGAGGCCTTCCAGCTCAGCAACGTCTCGTTCCCAGGAGGGCTGTAGCAGACCGTCATTCTTCATCTCCTATAGGGGGCTACAAAGGGCCACAGAGAGCATTGAGGGGTGGGGCCGAGGCTGTACACCAACAATGCTAGGTAAGAAGGGACTGGGTTTCTCCTGGTACCTCCCTCCATTGCCCTGTAACCTGCCCGCCTCTCTCTGAGAGCCTTTACTTCTTCGAGGACCCTGAGCCCCAATTCAACCATGACTCTTTAGACCTCAGATCACCTGCTCCCAGCCAGCTGACCTCCTACCCGCCTGGCGCCTTCCCAGAGCCCGGCGGTATCAGGCCCACAGTCCTCAGGCCAGGATCTCATGATGCCCACCTCCTCTAGCCTGGCCCCTTCTTCTTGGGCCACCGCCATTCCTTGTACCCCAGGGCAAACGTGGGCCATGGGTTGTAAAGGGGCACAGGCAGAGAGATCTACTTACTCAGCTGGAGCGGGCAGGGCTGCAGGTGAAGAGGCCTGGGAACGAGAAGGCTGGAGCAGCCGTGGGTGAGGCTCCTGCTTCTGTGACTCTCACAGGGTGAGGTGAGAATACGGAGGGACAAGATGGGGCTCATCCCGGCCCTCTCCTGGAGGCCCTCCCTCATGCGACTGCTTCCCATCACTAACAGGCCCAGGCCTGCGGAAACCTGCTTCCCTAGAAAACAGGGTAAAGCTGAAGGGGTGCAGATGAGGTGCCCCAGAAATGAAGGCGAGTAGGAGCATTGTGCTGAAGCCTGACCCTAGGCCTCACTTCAGCTCCTGTCATCCCTCCCTCTCTGTCCCAGTCCTCCCGGTCCACCTTCTGCAGCACTTGTGTTCTCTGGCCTCCCTGACCACTACTTGGCACAGAAGTTGACCCAAACAATTCACTCTTCCTGCTGCCCTTTCTGTGCCTGTCTTCAGCTTCCCGGCTCTGTTGAGCCCTTTGCTTCCTCAGTTCCCAGTCTGCCCTCTCCCATTTCTTGCTTTGGGCCCTGCCCTCCACCTTCCATTCTCCAGGCTCTCACTAGGTTGTCAATGACAGGTTTTTTGTGTGTGTGTTATCAGAATTTGAACTCAGGACCCCGTGTTTGCCATACAGGCACTATGCCACTGAGCTATATCTCTAGCCTGACAGCTTTTAAGGCATGGTGCCAGGGCCTGGGGAAAGCAAGGAGTACAGAATTATAAGGAGCTCTTAACCTTGTTGGGGAGTCATAACAACCATGGGAAGACGACATGACGAGGCTACACCAGGGTAAAGAAGACAGGAAAGGGTACAAGGGAGAAACACCCTCTAAAGAAGCCTCTCTTCTTGGAGAAGTCAGACAAAGCTTGGACATGAAGATATTTGAAAGAGACCTGGAAGGTAGAGTGATGAATGGAAAAGAAAGGACCCTGTCCAGTCAACAGCCAGAACTGAGACTTCTTCAGAACAAGAACACCAGCACCACTTAGTTTTCAAGCAGGGCCTGAAATAAAGGAATAAGTACCCCTGTACCTGGTGGAGTCCGCTCAGGAAGAGGGGTAGGAGAACAGGGTAAGTTGGAAAGAGGAAAGCCAAGAAGAGTGTCAGTGTGTCCCACGCACAGGCCCAGGAAACCTCTGAGAAGTGTCCAGAAGGCCCCTTGTTGGAGGACTGTCCCTGGGGCACTGACAGCCCTGTACTCCATCCTTGTACTTTGAGTAAGCTGCAACAGCTTCCATCACAGCATCTTCACCCTGGGCCAAACTCATAACTGTGGTGCTTCCAAGGGGTGGCAGGAAAGCTCCCTCGAGGGAGTGTCCTAAACATCCCAAGGCGGGATCATTTGGGAATCTTGAGGAGAAAGCGCTTTGGAGTATTTCTCTGCTTACGTCATGGGCAGCACTGTGTCCTCGTGACATTCAGGGAGAGGAAGATACGTTCTACCTACCCCCTGCCAGCGGTTTTGTGAGGGAGTGAGAAATATGGCTTAGGGCCAGGGCCAGTTTCTTTCAGTGTCTTGGCCAACAACAGGAACACCTTTATCAATGCCGGGAGTGTTCAAGGCCCCAGCTGGGCTCAACCGTGCATATGAGAAATGCAGCTGCCTGGGTCACAGGGTGGTCAAGGCTTTCTGTGTTTCTTGTTGAGGACACAGAAAGCAAGCTAGGGAAGCTGAGGGACCTTATCAGCCTCCTGGGCAGGGAAGCAGAAGTGGTGCTCACCTAAGGCATGTACTGTGATTCTGAGCTTCACCGCTGCAGCTAAAGTCAGAGATGGGATGCACAGTACCAAAATCTAAAGTTCTGAGGGCTTCAAAGGAGACCTCAGGTCCCACTCACATTTCTCATGTTCATTTATTGGCAGAAGAAAAAAGAGTAGGAGAAAAGGTGACTACTCCAGCGTCACTGAGCAGAAAGTTCTGGCAAATGAGACCAGAGAAATGTTGAGCCAGACCCTCTCCAACTGAGGAGGTAAAAACAGGTAAGGCCACAGTCCAAGGCAGAGCCACATATGAGGGTCCATCCTCTCTCACACCACTCCCAGACACACTGCCTCGCAGCTCACCTTCTCCAGGTCTTGCCCAAGCTGCCAGCCTACTGCCCACGCTAAGCCAGTTTCCTCACCCAGGACAGCTTTCCCGAAAGCTGCAGTTTATGGCTTTTCCAGTAGGTGGCAACACTGCAGATCACATACAAGACAGCTTCTGTGAGGTTGAGGGCCAGAAACAGATCCTAAAAACTCCTTCCAAAGAAGAAAACCAAAAGAGTTCCCTCCGCAGAAATAAAAACACCAGAGGCCACGTTCTGATCCTTTCCCACAGCTCCTGTTTACCTTTTCAATGTCTTTACCCCCATCCCCATCCTTAGGTACCTTTTGCTGGCAACCCCACTACCATTACTTAGTCTAGGCCCCTCCTCCTTCCCTCCCCTTGGACTTTGTCCTTTTATCGGCCAGGAAGGGGGGCCAGAGTCCGGATTTGACTCATCTCCCACCTCACCGAGGCCGAGATTCCAGCTCTGCAACAGAAAACAACAGCTCAGGCCCAGCGCAGAAGTCAGAGAGGAGACTCTCCTATTGTTTCCCTCCGCCATGGATTACCTCCCGTCCTTGAGCCCCAAAGGCCTACTCAGGTAATCTCTAGCCCTTCTCTCCACCCTCCAACTCTGGGGATGGGGCAGGCAGGGCAGCAAACCTTTCAGCCCAGAGGAGACTTATTTCCCATCCTGCTCCCTACACAGGTTAGCCCAGCCCCTAACCGCACTGCATGGTCTTCACCCTGTTGGCTAATTCACAAACCTAGACTGGTCTCCCCAAACCCTCCAGGCACCCCACCCCTACCATCCCCACTACACTCAGAGCCCCTTCTCCTTCCCTTCCCAACTACCAGGTCGGTATCCAGCATGAGCACCGAGTTTGGCCGTAGGGTCTGGACCTCAGCTCCACCACCTCAGCGCCCTTTCCATGTCTGTGATCACAAGCGAACAACACGGAAAGGCCTCACAGCTGCCACCCGCCAGGAACTGCTAGATAAGGTAAGTCAGGTTCCGGGGTTCCCACAGCAGGGACGGCCAAGGGGCTCAATAAGTGACAACTTGGAATGATGCAGCAGAAAGGGCTGTCACATAGCTGCCCCTCCAAGGGCTAAGAGCAAGGGTGTTAACCCAGTGATCTCTTTTGTTGGGGTGAATTCATTTATTTTCCAAGTACAGTCATACCTTGGTACTCAAGTGCTTTGAAACTCACTGGACTTGGTACTCAGTGCATTTTCACATAAACATTTTGCCCAGGTACTCATTGTGTGGTACTTGATGTGCAGGTGGATTCATGTCGATTGCCTCATGACTGGATACCGTCTTCAGCCAAAATAATGTTTGGTACTTGTCATTTTTGGTACTCTGTACCTCCCAGAACCAACTATTGACAAGTACCATGGTAGTACCACTGTCATGGGCTTTTCTTTGGGACTAGGAGGAAGAGGTAGTAGATGGGAGAGGTAGCCGGGGATATAGTTCAGCAGCACAACTGCCTGTCTGGCAAGTACAAGGTCCCGAGTCTGATTCCCGGTTCCAGGAAAAAAAAAAGATAGGAAAAGGTAGAGGGATGGTATTCAGAAGTCAGGAATAGTAATTTGTATGAAAAACCAAATTCAAATCCCAATTTTGCTGTTTCCTGTGAAATGAAAGACAGGTATGTAAAATCCTCATAGACACCTGGCACATGGTGAGTGTACAAGTACACGGCACTAATGGAGAACACTGTGAGTAGAGAAAGTGATGTGGACCACTGAAGACGAAGTATGGATTTCAAAATAACCCAGTTTTTTTTTTCTCTTTAAACTGAGATCTTGCTATGGCACCTAGTCTAATCTTGAACTCCTGTGATCCTCCTGCCTCAGCTTTTTAAGTAGTGGGGACTACAGACATGCACCATCATGCCCAACTCCTGTCTAAATTTTTAAAATTCCAAACCAATAGGAGTGGCTTATAGAACAGGGAAAGGTAACATTGGTGTGGAAGAGGTTGGAGGTATAGACCAATGGCAGTGTTTGCCTACCATATGCAAGGCCCTAGATTCAATCCCCAGCACCGTGAGACAGTCAGATAGACAGACAGACAGACACACACAGACACAAGTCACACCTAGTGAGAGTTCTCCAATTAAAGGACCCTGAGAGATGATGCCTTAAGCAGGGACAGCAAAGCACCAGGATGGAGAGCTGGCATATCAACCCATGTCTGGGGCTGACCAGTGGACGGTGGACAGCTGAGGAGGGGAGGGCAACGGTATAACATCTGCCCCTCCCCTCTGCTTCTTGCCACCGGGCAGGCCCTGGAGGCCCTGCTGCTGAGTGGAGTACTGACACTGGTACTGGAAGAGGACGGCACTGCTGTGGAGAGTGAGGACTTCTTCCAGCTGCTGGAGGACGGCACGTGCCTGATGGTGCTGGAGCCCGGGCAGAGGTGGAGCGCTGCTCGGGTAAGAGGCCCGCACTGGAGCTGCTTAGGCCACCAGTGCTCCACAGGTCCCCCCAGCTTCTTCCTAGCCCAACTCTTAACCTCGGGACAGAGGCAGTGGGAGAGCTACAGAGCTGTCAAGGGCATGTAGTGGACCCAGCCCAGGAGAACAGGTCTGACCCAGTGCTGATGGGCATCAATGGGGGTGGGCAGGACGTGAGGGCCCAGCACACCAATGTGGGTTCCTACAGGGTGGAATGCTATCATACGGCCTGGGCCGAGAGAAGCCAAAGCACAGTAAGGACATTGCCCGCATCACCTTCGATGTCTACAAGCAAAACCCTCGAGACCTCTTCGGCAGCCTAAACATCAAAGCAACATTCTACGGGCTCTACTCTATGAGCTGTGACTTTCAAGGAGTGGGTCCAAAAAAAGTGCTCAGGTCAGAGATCTAACATTTCATACAACCCCGTCTTCCTTATAATTGTGTGGTTCCCCTACTTCTATCTTCTACACGCGTTCATCCCCACTTAGCTCCCTCTTGTGAAAAACTCCAGCTCTCAGGGAACTCTGGGTCCCCGCCCACCTGATTTCCTCTCGTCTCTGCCTTCCAGGGAGCTCCTCCATTGGCTTTCCAAGTTGCTGCAAGGCCTTGGCCACATATTGCTGGGAATTTCGTCCACCCTTCGCCATGTGGTCGAGGGGGGTGAACACTGGCAGCGTCAGGGTCGCCTCCATCCCTACTGATAAGGGGGCCTGACCTTTTGCCCCCAGGTTTGTTCTGGGAGCCACGCTATGGACTGTGACAGCATCCACTTTCAGGACCTGCAGGCAGAGCTAACTAAACAATATACGATTTCCCCACCGTCCTCTGACCCTACTGTGATAGAACCCATCAGCACAATGCTTCACTCCCCCAAATGAACTCTTTCCTAAGTGTCCTATCCTGCCCTACCTACATCTGCAGCCTTCCACCTACCCTGAAAGGCCACCACCTTTTCCCAAGCACCTACATTCCACCCTGAATTGCTGCTAATCCTTACCAACTCCTCCTGTCCCTAAGCTCCCCACCACATTGATGACTGCGCTCTGTGACTCAGAGATTTGTATTTCCTTGTATCTTTCACCTACAAGTAAAATTTCCAATAAAAATATAAAAATGTTTATTGAGACCTTCCACTCCAATTTAACCAGGAGAGGAATGGGACAGATAATCCCATGCCCTCTCCCCATCAGTGCCTAGTCTCAGATCCCAAGGCCTTAGTCTTCAAGTATTGAGTGCAATGCCCGCCTCCGCTTGGCCACTGCACTCTGCTGCTGTTCCCAAGCTTCTCGCCGCTTCAGGAAGGTAGTCAGGGCCACATTTCGAGCCACATGATGACCAAAAGGGTCTCTTGTCAGCTCCTGATTCTGCTCCCCTGCAAAGGAAAGCACTCATGATTAGTACCACTCACACTTGCAGACAGATTCTACTTGGGGTAAGGGTCCCTCCATTCTCCCCAACTCTGGGCCTGCCCCTAGGATAAACACCTTACTCTCCAAAGAAGGGAAGCCAGGAGGGTGGGAAGAGAGACTGTACATCCAGTCAGCACAGGGCAAGGCAGGAGTGGCCTGCTCAGGACCAAGCCCACCCTTGGGAACTGAAGCCTCTGCTGAACGTAAGTCCATTCCCCAGCCACCCAGCTATCTGGCATAAGAGAAGGGGCTTCTGAAGTCTGCGAACATCAAAGAGACACAACAGTACCCACCTAGCTCTGCAGCAATTTCCTTCCGAGCCCCCAGTGCTGCTCCATTCCAGATGGCATCTAGAACACGGCTGCCGTGGCGACTGCAGGCCAGAGCCACATACTGTCCCTGCATTGAGACAAATAAGGTCAAGTCCTTCCAGGGAGTGTATAAAAGTGTTTTGACAGGCAGGGAAACGAAGTTTCACAAAAGCTTAGAGACCAAGTGAGACACTCTGGGAAGTACATATGCTATCTTGACTCTAAGGCCTGAGGAAGGTCACTTTCTGTAAAGGGATAGCGGAGGGAAATCAAGCAGAAGCCAGAACCCTAACCTTTAGAGTCTGCAGCACACGGCGGCGCTGCTTCCGTGTCACAGAGGGGCTGGTCAGGATGGCATCCATTACATGCGAGCCAGCAGGGCTTTGGGCCAGACTCAGAAGCTGTGCTCCTGTCAAGGAACCCAGGCTTCGAAGTACAAGGCCAGGGGCAGAGAAGTGCAGCAGATGCTGAAGCAACAGAGAACCAAGCACTGTCACTTCCCCCAGGGCCCTGGGTGTGGCTGTTTCCACCTGGAAGCAAGGAGACAGCAAATTAGGAGGCAGTTACCAAACCAGGTATCATCCTCACGGTGATGCCACCTTCACTTGGATGAGGTCAGAAATCTCTCCACCTCACTCAGGGGCTTCCTCAGCCCAGGGAGGCCTGGCCCCAGTGAGACACCAGGTTAGGCTCTCTCCTAACTCACCTGGTGCTCTGCAGGCACCACCCCTTCTTCCTCTGTGAGTTCATAGTACACTTCGTAAGCCATCAAAGTGGCAAAGAGAGGCACACAAGCCACCTGCCGGGAAGAGGGCTTTGCACAATGGAATGCCTGGAGGAGGAAAAACATGATGATTCTAAGAACTCCCCATTCCTAATCTCAACTTTCTAAACAGAGAAAACATTCAGGAAAAGTGAGAAAGCACGTAACTTTACAAGAAGGTAAGCTTTAAGAGGGCTGAATCTTATCTGCCATGCTGTATCCACAGCCTCTATACATATAATAGGGATCAAAACACACTTATCCCTTAAACTTCTCTCTGCTACGGGAAACAATTTTCATTCTAGGGCTGTGAGATGGCTCTTGGATATACTTTTTCCTTTTACCTGTATCTGTACATTAGATCTCTTATATCCAGGGTACAATAACTAAAAATTAGACACATCCTAAAGCAGCAGGATTTAGATTGTGGGGAAAATTGATTGTAAGTAACACTCACCTCCAACAACAGCTGCAAGATCTGGGCTTGGTGAGCCCCAACTCTGCGGCAGGCCCCCACCAGGGCAATGACTACCCCTGTGTGGCCTTGGGCCAGGATAGCTTCCAGGGCGGGACTCAGTTCCTCAAACACAGGGGACAGCTAAGGAGAAACATTGGATGCACAATCTTTGGCATTCTGGTAATAATGGATTAAGTTTTTCAGAAATTCTTCCTGCTGAAAACAACTAAAGTACTAGACAAAATATAATAAAAAGGTTTGCCAGTGCTGAGACTTTGGATTAGCTGAATAAGCCCAAGACAGGGGCAGAGAGGTGCCACCTCACATAAAGAAGGAGCATTCATTAAACAGCCCCTTCCTTTGTATGAGGAACAAAGAGAAATAACCTGCCCTTCCATTCCAACTCCCAACCTGTACGCCCAATGGGAAGCCTACTCTGCTGTAACTAAGAACCCAGGGTACTGGGTAGTCATGAAACTTCAAACAGCCAAACCGAAGTGGTCTCCTGCTGGTACTTGTACCTAAGAAGCTAAAACAAATCCCCTCTTGGAGGAGGACATCTCCATTGTAAGTACTGGAAAACCCTGAATAATAACTTTACAAAGGCAATGGGCAGCACAATGTCAAAGATATACACAGGCAGGCAGGTAATATAATAACACCCAATAAGCAAGAACAGCAAGGAAAACTCAACCTAGATTTCCAACTCACCAGCTCAGGGGTAGTGATTGCATCCAGTAAGCGCTGCAAAGGGAAGTTAGCAATGGGATGTGCAGCCAAGTTCTGCAGCTGGCCCTGGAAATGATCCTCAAAGAGGCTCTGGAGCTTCGGGGGCTCCAACACCAGAAGAACCTGCTCCAGGAGTCTGGAGCTCGTTTGATCCCTCAGAAATAGCAGTAGGGGGCTGGAGACACAGGGAAGAAGATCAGACAGCTGTAACTCCACTTCACCTGAAACGCAAGTGCTCCCCACCATCTCACTCATTTCACACAGCCCCACTGACTTGGCCAATTCCAAGGCCCTGACCATACCTGCCATCTGCTGAGGAATTACGAGTACTCAGGTAGCCAATCGTAGCACTGCAGAGCTGGGCACAAACCTGGGGCAGTTTGCGGTGTAAGACCCGTACGGCGACTTGAAGGCAGAAGCTGGAAATCTTGTCAGTGATAAACACTGTGGAGAAAGGACAGAAATAATAAAATATTTTGTCCAAAACCCCAAACCTAAACAACCTATAAAAGCCTTGAGCCACAAGGTACAAGGGACTATGGACAAAAGCATCCATCTAGAATACTGTGCAGTATCAAGCCAGACCAGGTTCAAAGACAGGAGGAATGATCTGATCTAAGGACCTCGACTGGTAGTAATCACCTCTAAAAAGGTGGATCCCAGACCCTTCTCCAAATTCTCTCCTTACCAGCAATGTCCTTCAGAAAGCAGGAGATCAGGTCCTGAAGGCAATTCAAGAAAGTTTCAGGGACCTCAAAATCAGCCGGCTTACATTCCCGAATCGGGGCCCTTACTGCTTCTAAAGGAGAATGAAGAACATGTGCTGTGGTGAGACACAAGCTGCCATCCAGGAGGAGAAAGAACTCCACAGATGAACAAGGACTCTGCTTGGGGCTGCAGAGCAGGTACGAGACAGCTGAAATGTCTCTTCTGGATGATGAACTGAGACATTTCTGTTTTTATTTTTCAAGAAACTTCAACCAGTTCCATCATGGTCCACAGAAGCCAAAAACTCCTCAGCCAAGTATGGATGGTATTCCAAAATCAGACCTTAAATTCTTTGACCATATTTCTGTTTTTCAATATTTAAGTCACAGTCTATGATTGTATCATGAAATAGTTAGTGATCTTGACCAGCACTTTGTTGATGAATAGAGCAGAGTAACAGCCGGGCGTGGTGGCACACACCTGTAATGCCAGGATCACTGCAAGTTCGAGACCAGCCTGAGCTACAAAGTGAGTTTAAGGCCAGCCTGAACTGCATAGCAAAAAAGAAAAGAAAAAAAAAAAAAAACCCAGAGCAGAATAAAATTATAAATACAGTACCAGATTGTGTTGCATAGAGTTAAGGGCTTATCTACTAAACTTTTGCTTCACTCCAATACATATACATGTATATATATGTATGAATACATATGGAGAGAGTCATGTTTAAAAACAAATTTCCTGTGAGTTATGGTTAAAAAAAAAATAGTTTGAAGCCTATGGCTCTCTCTCAGTCACTTCCACTTCCTGCCCGCGTACTAATAGTTGACCCCCTAACACATCTGTACATCCTTACCTCCAGGCCTCTGCACCCAATCATCTTTGGTCTTAAGACCTTTGAGCTAATTTCTCTGTTAGTTCCCCCAGATCAAAGCACCTAATGCAGACTTGCTCTTCTGTTTACTCTTTTCTTAACTTCCGAAACTCTCCTTCCCACCAGGGCCACCACCTTTCCTGTTACACTTACCAGATGACTGGGCGCCACGGGGCCTGGCTCTCTCCGACTCCAGAAGGGTCCCTCCTAACACCTGCAGCACAGTCCTGACCACGAAGCTGCCATGTGTGTCTCCACAGTAAAAAAGAAAATCGTCACACATCTCAGAGGCCAGTCCCAGGACCAGCTTCTCCAGGGCCTCCAAAGCGCCACTCTTCCCATCTTCCTCCTCCTCCTTCCCCTCCTCCTCTTCGGCAGGACGCGCCAGCAATCGAGGCAACTGCAGCAAAGCGCTTTGGAGTACATGCACCCCACACCGATGACAGGCCACAAAACGAAGGTGGGAGCGCAGCGCGGCCCATATTTGACAAAGCGGTTTTAAAGGACTGAACCCCAAAAGTTCCTGCAGCAGTTCACTGCCCGTCCTGTTCGTGGCCAAGGCTAGGGCCTGAGCTTCCACTTCCTTCAAAATATTACGCACCATCAACTCTGGGAGGAAAAAAAAAAAAAAACGAAAGAAATATATATACACACACACTTCTTTTTCTTTTTGAGACAGGGTCTCGCTGTGCAGTTCAGGCTGGCCTTGAGCACACTCTGTAGCCCAGGCTGGCCTCGATCTCGCAACGATCCTGCTGCCGCAGCCTCCCGAGTGCCGGGATTACAGGCGTGCGCCACCACGCCGGGCGAAAGAAGTTTTTTAAAAGACGAAGAGGATACCGTTATGTTCCATCACCTAACCAGGGGGCGGAGGGCAAAAGCCGAAAAAGACGACATGAGAGATAAAACCAATCTCCCGCACTCTCGAGACCCTAGAAAGTTTCTTTGCCTGTTCGAGGATGTACGCTCTTGATCCCACCCCTTAGTTACCCCTACCTCGCTCTTCCCCGGCCTCGGGCGCCTTCTTCAGCGCCGTCAGCGCCTGTCGGAAATACCCCAGAGCCTCTGGGCTCAGGTGCGGAATCTCATCTATAGCCGACTTTGCGCGCCCCTCCGCAGGCGACTGAGCCTGCCGTTTGCGGACCGGTGGGAGTCGCCCCGACCCCTTGGCCCCTCGCCCCCGCTTGCTGCCAGCTGGAAACTGGCGCCCCGCCTTGTGGGGGGAGCGTGGGCTCAGCCCCATACAAGCTTCGTGACCTCGCACTCTGTCAGAACCTTCGTTGCAGGATTACGGTGCGGGGCTCCGGCCAGGTGGTAAATTTAGACTCCGGCGCTGTGTACAACGTCATAGCGCCGCGACGACCCCAGCCCGCTGCGGGGGGTGAGTCTTCCGGGCCGCCAACCAATCACTTGCAAGTTGTAACCTCGCCCAGAACTCCCAGCCGTCCGACTTGGCCCAAAACAGTCTGCTACCTTACCCTGCGATCTTTGACTCTCTCCTGGACTTCTGCTCTGTTCTGGCCAGCAGACGGACTTCCACCCAAGCCGGCACTCTGACTCATACAGAGTCACTTCGTCCCACCTGTCGTCCGGAATCAAAAGTTCTCCAACTCCTGAACTAAACGTATCAGGAACTCCAGAGGCACTGTCGTCTGCAGGTAAGGCCTGTCGTCTGAAAGCCAGGCCCTGGCGCGATCCTTGAAGCGCTGCCTCGCCTGAGTCCCCAGCCTACCTAGCTGCGCTCACAGGGTCGCAGCAGGCGTGTACCATCAAGCCTTCTTCCCCAGGGCTCTCCAAAAGGAACAGTCTGCCTAGCCTGGAGCCCGAACTCAGTTGTTGTCCAGAGGCACTTGTCTCCTCTCAAAGGATTCCGGCCTTGGCCGCCCCTCCTACCCCAACGGCGTCCCTCCTGCAGACACAATCTGTAGGCTTCCGTCAAAGCTACTCTCTGCTTCACAGATAACCCTCTGCACCTGAGTCATGGCACATCGCATGAAGGGTCAGGTGTGTGTGGTAACTGGCGCCTCCAGGGGTATTGGCCGTGGCATTGCCCTGCAGCTCTGCCAAGCAGGTGCCACGGTTTACATAACCGGCCGCCATGAGGACACCCTTCGGGTCGCTGCGGAGGAGGTAAGCGACCACCTGAGAGACCTCTTCTAGTGTTCTAAAACAAAACATAAAGTTTTCCTCAGAGTATAATTAATAAGCTGCATAAGTAAATTCACGTAAGATTGAATTTCACTACCAAGTGAGTGTTAAGGAAGAAAAACCGTTGTGTTTGAGGGTTTCAGGGGTTTTGGAATTTCAACGGAAGGCTTTTAGGCCTTTTTCTCTATTGTAGGTAAGACATTACTGAACTGTGTTTCCATTTGACTTCTCTACTGAGTTTCAGTAAAATAAATATTTGAGTACCTCTGATTTTTTCGCCATACCAAGATTAGTAAAACATCATTGCTGCTCTTAGGAGTCCAGCAGGAAGTCATACAGAGAAACCAGTCATTTCGGTGTCACATGAGAAGTGATAGGAGATATGCACAGCAGACTCCAGCGGTGTCAAGGGGCACAGAGATAAAAAAGGAGCGGTTAGGGAAAACATTCTGGAGATCAAAGGTATGAGTTAGATGAAGACGGCTTGAGAGTATTTCTCAGTGCTCAAGCCCTTCTGAGCATTCGTGAGGCTCTGGGTTCAGCCTGCGTCATGCAGGGAGGGGCGGGGAGAAGGGTGAAAGGCTATGGAACTGTTAGGTAATGCAAGGGAGGAGTAAGAGGTGAAAGCCGTCAAGCAAACGTTGGAGCTGAAAAGTTGCTGGCAAAGGGCTGTAGGTGTAGCTTGTGTTTCGGTGCTCGCCTGACACATTCAAAGCTTTGAGGTTCAGTTACCAACACCAAAACAAAAAAGTGATCCAGTTAGATTTCAAGTTTTCAAATAGATTTGTGTTTCTGGTAGTTATCCTGACTGGATTATGACGAATGAATTTAAGGCAGAAAGAGTAGCTGTTGAGTGAGCAGTTAGTAAATGTCCTAAATGTTTGTAGATTTGATCTGATTTGATTTATTGTTAGTGGTACTGGGGATTGAACTCAGGGCTTTGTGTGTGCTAGGCCAGCATTCTACCACTGAACTATATCCCTAGCCTTTGTGGTTTTTAAACCTGAGATCCCAATCCACCTCATTCTGTGGGTTGGCAGGGAGCCAGTTACTTTCTGAAATTCCTCAAACAGACACCGGGGGGTGGTATTGCCTGCCATGTTGACTCTCCTGGCTTTAATTCCTCTATCACCTTGAATTCCCAAGCCCACTTTGGTTGGAGAACTCACATTATATTTCATGTTAGTGTGCAGCCTTTAGCTCATGTTCTCTGTTCTTCACCAGGCACAATCCCTTGGAGGCAAGTGTGTGCCTGTGGTGTGCGATTCAAGCCAGGAGAATCAAGTGCGAAGCCTGTTTGAGCAAGTAGCTCGGGAACAGAATGGGCGTCTGGATGTGCTCGTCAACAATGCCTATGCTGGGGTTCAGGTATCCTTTGAACTTGATCCAACTCCACACTCCTTGCCGCCCCTGCTGGTCCCATTCGTTGTCCTTTCCACTACCCAGCCCTTTACACCTTCCCGCCTTCAGGTCATCCAGTCATTTCCCCTTCCTGTGTTTTCCAGGCAATCATGGATGCCAACAGTAAGACATTCTGGGAACTTCCTGCCTCTGTGTGGGATGATATCAACAATGTTGGACTCAGGTATGTGCGCCCCTTTCCCCACTTCAGTAGCCTGGACTCCCCACACTTGGCCAGCCTGAGGACCTGGTCGTTTCCCCATGCGCATTCTCCTTCTCCCTCCAGCCTCCCGCATCCCGTTCTTCTCCTTTCTGCCCTACTTAGCTTTGCAGTAGTTGTGTACAGCTCAGTCGCTGTACCTGCAAATGCCAACTGTGTTTCTGTCAGTCATTTTCATCACAACAAACCGTTGGCCTTGTTCCTGCCTCACTCTCTGCCCACCTAAATGCAAAACCCAGGAGGAGCCTCACCCACTCAGTAATGCACACAACCTGTGGTCTGCATTTTCAGGAAGTGTCAGAGGGAAAATATTTTTGTTTTACATCGAAAGGGTGCTAATAAGAAAGAGTGGGCACCCGCCCTCCGCAGCCTCCACATCCTCACTGCAGACCCGTGAGCAGGGCACTCCCGAGTCAGAGTGGCACCCTCGCTGCAGACCCTTGGGCAGAGCACTCCCGAGTCAGAGTGGCACCCTCGCTGCAGACCCGCGGGCAGGGCAGTCCCGAGTCAGAGTTGGCATCCTCACTGCAGACCCGCAGGCAGGGCACTCCCAAGTCAGAGTTGGCACTGGACTGGAGCAGTGGCACCGGGTCACACAAACATTTGTCATGGCAGTGGATGAAATTCATCATTTAGAACTCGCCCAGCATAACGTGTGCAGTTATGTCTCTGCTGGTTACTGTTGGAATGGTGCTACCCTCCCATAAACTACACGTGATGTGACCGGTCAGTCACCTGTGAGAGGAAGCAAGAGTAAAATCTGTCAATCTTGCTTCATATTTTCTCTTAATGTAATGTTAAGGAAAGCCTTTCCAGTGGGCCTGGTGACACACATATTTGGGAGGCTGAGACAAGAGGATCACCATAAGTTTCAGGCCAGCTTGGGCTACATAGTGAGTTCAAAGCCAGCCTGAACTACCTGAACTACATAGTGAGACCTTGTCGCCAAAAAAACCTTCCTTACCTTGAGTTTATAAATACATTCAACATATTTTCTTTTAGTAAATTCGTGGGTTTTTCTTTATTTGTTTGGTTTTTAAAGTTTGTTTTGTTTTGGTTTTTGTCTTTTTGAGACAGGGTCTCGCTATGCAGTTCAGGCTGGCCTTGAGCACACTCTTGTCAAATTGACTAAATGTGTATAGAACTGAATTTTTGCACCTTATTCTTAACCGGACAATTTTAGCTACACATGTTTTACAGCTTGAGTTTTTCCACGCAGCCCCTAAACATTTCTTAAGCTTCTTCCCCCGGAGCCATTCTGTTTGTCATTGTTACTGCTAGGGAGCTCTTTTCTTCTTTATGCCTAACGACTGTGGCTTCTCAGCTGTCAGTAGTTAATTTTACCAGTTTTCCTCTTAGTGTGGCCCCCTCTGCCTCTCTACAGCCTTTCCCCGCTGACTGCAGCCACCAGAGGGCGCAGGAAACACCCAGGGGCTGCAGCGCCAGGCCAGCATTAATAGGTTTCATTCTTCTAGAGGCCACTACCTGTGCTCAGTGTATGCGGCCAGGCTGATGGTACCAGCTGGCCTGGGGCTTATCGTAGTCATCTCCTCCCCCGGGGGTCTGCAGTACATGTTCAACGTCCCCTACGGTGTGGGCAAAGCTGCGGTAAGAACCCAGTGGCACAGGGGTTAGGTACATGACACTAGTGGTACTTACAGCTGGGGAGGTACAGTCCCCAGGGGACAGAGTGGTAAGGCTGGCTGGCCCACATCTCTCCCCTTGTCCCACCCATGGGCAGTTCCTTCCTTGGGTTCCCCTTGTTCTCCCAGAGTAGGTGTCACACGGGGAGGGGGATGGCAGAGACCTCAGGGGTCCTGCGAAAGGCAAGAGCCTCAGGCATCCCCATTGGTAGCAGGGAGGGGACAGGAGGACAGTGACGTGGTCAGGTGACCTGGCTCACTCTGCCTTCTGTTCCCCTGCAGTGCGACAGACTGGCCGCTGACTGTGCACACGAGCTACGGCACCACGGAGTGAGCTATGTATCTCTGTGGCCAGGGGTGGTGCAGACAGAACTGCTGCAGGACTTTATGGCAAAGGAGGAGCAACCTAAGGATCCTGTGTTTAATCAGGTTCGCAAGGGGAGGGCAAGGGGAGGGGAGCGTGCAGAGGAATGAGCCTCCCCACCCTCAATAGCTAGTAAACGTTCCCACTTCTCAAATGTTTACTAGAGCGGCGCACACAGAGCGAAGCCCTGTGCACACATAATTTTAATCTCGTAAGGGAGATGGTGAGACTGAAATGCGGAGAGAGTAAGAAACTTGTTCCAGGCCTAGGGACAGAGCCCCGTAGTAGAGCATGTATTTAGCATGTGCAGTCCCCAGCAATAAAGAAAAGAAGGGAAGGACAGGCACAGACAGACTTGTTCCGGGTCACGTATGTCGTACATGGAAAGGCTGTCTGCCTCTGGAGCCTGTGTACTTCCCCCTGGCCCTGAGCTGGCCCAGGTGCTTTGGCACTATCAGATCTCCACTTAGGAAAGGCAGCAGGTCCTGGGGTGTTGGACAGGGCTCGGCTGACTGGGGTGGAGGGGCTCTGGTGCCTTCTAAGGCACTGGGTCCTGCAGGTCCTGCATGAGGTCTTCAGCCTCTCTTCCTCCTGGAGCAGAAGCAGAAGAGGGGGAAGATTGAGGCAGCGCTCTTGGAATTAAATGTTTATTTCTCAACCTATTTTTCAGTTAAAGCGAATTTTCTCAGCAGCAGAAACCACAGAGATGAGTGGCAAATGTGTGGTGGCGTTGGCAACAGGTGAAGACATTGGGGCCACCGGGTAACACAAGGGCACAGGGGACCTGCAGGATAGTGGCAGCCACTTTTGGTTCGGGAGGTGGTTGAGAAATACTCTCCGGTTCTCCCTGGCTTTGGAGGCTCAGAGTCCAGATCCCCAGTTTGAGGCTTGCGCACTGGCCTCTAGGAGTTGTGGTGAGGAGATCAGAGAAAAGCAGTTTTCCTGGGTTCCTAGACTGTCCAGCGTCCTGGCCCACTGGGCCCACTCTGCAGCATTCCCACATGCACCATTTCCAACCGTGTGTGTGTGTTGCAGACCCCAACATCCTGAGCCTGAGTGGGAAGGTGCTGCCATCCTGTGACCTTGCTCGACGCTACGGCCTGAAAGACGTGGACGGTAAGTGCTCCAGCCCTGCGCCAGCCCTCTCTACCCTTCCTTTAGTCTCCTGCCCACGCTGTCCCCTCAGCCTCTTCAGCCAGGGGTGGGTGAGGCGTGGAAAGGGGGATCTGATCTTCCCACTTCTCCTCTGTCATCCCAGGACGCCCTGTGCACGACTATTTGTCTGTGCGCTCTGCTCTCCAGCATGTCTCCAGCCTCAGCTGGTTGGCCTCCTTCTTGCCTGGCTTCCTCCGTATGCCCAAGTGGCTCATCACCCTCTACACCAGCAAGTTCTGACCCACCTGGCCCGATGGCCGAGCTATACTTCTCTGCCCCCTCGGCCTCTGGTAGTTGGGCCCTCCTCAGCGGAACAACGTGGCCTTGTTCACCTACCTATGCCCTTGGTTTCTCCTGGGTATGCATGGTGAGTTCTGAGATCTTAAGAGGATCCTCTATGTGCCTGGGTCTTCCTTGTCCTTACCTTTTACTGTTTGTTTCAGTATCAAAAAATGCTCTGGAGGCCAATAAAGGTTCTCACTTCCCCTTCAGTGTGTTTGTGAGTGCTGATTCTGGGCTTGGAAACATACAGTGAGTGCTGGGGGTAAAGAGGCAAAGACATGCAAAAGCCTGAGGGTTCTCAGAGGCCCTTCCCTCCATCCCCGTTCCTGCTCTGCCCTACAAGTCCGTTTCCTGTGCTCGAGCTGGGAAACAAAGTCAGTTCATGACTAGGAACACCAGGGCTCACTCTGCTTTTACCCCTCATTCTACCATCTCTTCAGGGATGCCACTGCTCCCTGGCTGGGCCTGGTCTGAGTGAGACCCAGCCCACCGACGGCAGATTCCCTGGTGTCTGTGAAGGAACTGGGAAGGAAGGTACTGTGGGAATCCGAGTGAAAGGACCAGCTGATGCCACCTCAATGCTCATCCTTGTGGAGTGGTGTCACCTGCACTGCTTTCTGCCCAGCTGATTGCCTGTTCAGCGACTGTTCACACTGCCCCCTGGCGCACACTGGCCTCTGGAGGCTGGGGCAGTTCCCCAAGAGCCACAAGAATGAGATGCGAAAGCACACCGGAGGGGGCGTCAAGCTCAAAAACGGGAAAAAGGTTGCAGGGGATTGGGGCAGACACTAACACAGTCAGCTGTAGAGACTTAAATAGAAGTCTGGCTTGTACTTGAGGAAGCTCCCCGGGCTGACCCGTGGGCAATGGGGATGAGGCAGGAGTGAGAGCAGCAGCAGGAGGCTGCCCGGTGTCAGCGCTGCCTAGGACCTAGGCAGCACCTAGACTGGGAGCCGGGTGGGTGCAGAGCTGCTAGGGTATTATCCCAGCACTGGAGACCTCGAGACCAGCCACAGGCACAGAAAGAGAATGTGAGCAATGAGGGAAAAGCCAGCTTGCCCTGGATTAGTCCTAGTAGTGGTGACTTGGGCTTTTTAAAGAGAATGGCTGTGATGTAGCCTGCCATCACCAGAACAAATCAAGATTTGGTCCCTGGAAGATGATTAATCCACCAGAAGAGCCCACGAAGTGATGGAGATGAGATTCTTGATGTGCGTTTTTTAATCTGTATTTTTCAGTGGTAACACAGCCACATGGCCCAGAATCTAACAGGCCTGGAAGAGTTACAGTGAAAATTCTCCCACCCCTGCCTGCCCACTAGTGCCCAGTCCCCAACCCAGAGGCACCCAGCGCTTTTCTCAGCCACAGAGAGCCCACACGGTACCGCAAACAGTGAAACATACCAAAAGAAGGGAGCTAACTGCAAGCTGGCCTCTCCCCACCTCAGGGCTTACTTTGCAGTCTGTAAGGCCTGTTCGGGCTTTGTGTCCCACCTTCTAATCAAGGCAGAGTCCTGGGCCGAGAGCGGACCTCCCACAGGTCCTTATGCAGCTGTTCCCATCAGGAGAAATTTCCCTGTCTCACCAGCAGGAAGGTAAAAGTGTGTGATGGCTTAAGGCGGGGGAGAGTAAGGGCCCTGGAGGGCTGCTGTGAAGGCCTAGAAGAGAACAGCGCGAGCGGCCCAGTGTGGGCCCAGCCTCCTCCTCCGCAGCAGACTCACATCAGGGCTGTGAGGTACGCGTCACACCTGACGTGAGGCTCCTCCTAGAGCAACCACCCAAGGTCAGGAGTGTCTAAGGGAGTGGAGCCTCTGCCCTTGGGGTTCCTCACGGATGTAAGTCTGACCAGCTGCCTGGGCTGACCAGAAAGATGCCAGAGGCAGGGCTGGGACAAAGCCTGCAAGCCTCCAGTGTGGGGCACCAGTCACTGAGGAGTTTCCATCCGCTGCCGCAAGTGGGAGGGCAGGTCCCTGGCAGGCGAGGGACTCAGGCACGCAGAGTGAGGGATATGCATGAGGCCCCCAACAGACGTATCAGCGCGAGGTGGCTACCCAGAGCCACCCTTTTCCTTCCTCGTCCCTGCTTGTATCCACCCTCCACCCCCAAAGGTCTTGACAGGGTCTAAAGTCATGGGAGACATCAGAAGTCACTGTGCCACAGCCCCTCCCCCATCCCCTTGGAGTCCCTGGCCCTCAGCCCCTGGGTTGGTCCATCCCATCCACAGAGCTCCTCCTCCCCTCTACCTCCTCCTGCTGGTCCTCTCAGCCCGCCCATCTCTCCACCGTTCCTCATGGCCCTGGGTCCCCTCACCTGCCTCCCTGCACTGGAATCTTTTCCCTAACCTCCCGTCTCACTGGGCCAGCCCTGGGCAGGGAGGGGCAGACGTGTACAGGCAAGCCTGGCAGACTGAGGTCCAGCTCTCAGAGTGCTTCCAGTTAGAGCCATGGTAAGCACCAGGGCGGGGTCACCACAGCCAGGCTCCTCCCCAAGCTGAACACAGCCTGTTCCTTTCACGTCCCTCCTTCCTTCAAGGTTGCGACATCCTGACCCCTGCCATTCTCTGTCAAATCCCCCCTCCCACCTCCAGAGAGACAGAGGGCCTGGTCCATCTCAGTCCATCCTGATTCCCTGCCTGACCCCCTCAGCCAGATGCCCAACACACACACACACCCCTGTAGGTGCCTCCCAGCAGTCGTACCCTGAGCTTCATGCTGAGCTGCAGAGGAGGCAGGATTCATCCCAGGACTAAGCAGGGCTAAGGAGCACCACAGGCTGGATCTTCAGCCAGGTGTTATCAAACACAGCAGAACATCAGTTTTAAAGCAGTGAAAACATTTTGTTCACTAACAGTAGGTGGCAGAGCTGAGCCCCATTCTGTGCAGAGGTGACTTGGGCTTCTTAAAGAGAATGGTGGAGCTGGGTATGATGGCCAAGGCCTGTAATCTCAGCACTTAGGAAGCTGAGGCAGGAGGATGCTTGTGAGTTCAAGGCCAGCCTGAACTGCATAGCAAGACCTTGTCTCAAAAAGACAAAAATTTAAAAAAATAAAGAGAATGGTGGGTGGAACTAGCAGGCCTCCTAGAAGAGTCAGAATGTGATCAGGCCGGCTGTGTTTTGTTAGCTGGTAGTTATCTAAATTAGGATTCTCTTCACAGAGGCTAGGAAAGAGAGGCCTTTTTGTTCCTGTTGATTATATTTAAAGAAGGGTTCTCAGGACCTTGAGAGAGATGCTTCCGCTTGCAAGAGACACATATTACAACTGCAAGCTCTTCTTTAGTAAATGCAAGGTTGGGGCCTGTTGTGAGGTGCAGACTAGAACACAGAGGAACACTTCCCAGCAGCATCAAGCTACCCGAATCAAGCACTTGGGTCTGGGGTCATCTAGGGACACAGCCTTATGCAGCTAGAGCCATGCTAGAGTTTGGTCCAGGCTTGAAGTGCAGGGGTTTGGGCCTAGCTGCCCTGTCTCAAGAGGCCTGCAGTCCCACATTGCCACATTGTCCCACATTGCTGTCCACTACCCTCTGCCCCAGGGCACCCAGAGGACTCAGGAGTGCGCCAGCTCTACGGGGTGAACTTCTCCCCCAGCCAAGGCCCAGGTCCAGATTCAGCTTGGAGCAAGGTCGAGAGACCCCTGCCTGCACTTGATGTGCAAAGTAGGGAGGAAGCTGTCCATGTTTAAATCTGCAATGGGGAATAAGCAGGAAAGACCCTTCTGCAGTCTCTTGGAAATGCAGGTGTCTGTGAGGAATGCTGGGAAGGAGGCAGAAGGAGGGAAAGGGGCAGCATTTTGATTTCTGTTAGCACCTATCAAGTGAGGAGACCTGGGCACACTCCCCTTGTTAGAGAGAGAGTTCCAGAAGAAACCGGCAGCTGGTTTCTTCATGGCCTTCGTGTCCTGAGCATCCCCAGGGCAGCCTGTGCAAGGGGAAGCACAGTGGAGCAGGTGTACACTCTCGGGACTGTAGGCACCGAGAGAATTTATGGAGTACCGGCAGCGACCAAAACCCTCTACCCAGATTTTACTTCCATCTTTTCATCTGCTCTATGAAGTAAGTGCTGTCTTACAGCTCAGGAAACTGAGGCTCAGACAAGTTGAGTAGCTGGACAATCACCATTGCACGTGCCTGGGAGACTGAGGCAGGAGTATTGCTGAGTTTGAGCCCAGTGTGGCCAACTTAGTGAGATTCTGTTGTAAAAGGGGTAGGGGAGCTGTGGGTGTAACTCAGTGTTAGTTTCCCTTGGTTTGATCTCCAGTACCAGAAAAAAAAATTTTTTTAAATGTTGGTAATTTGACCAGGATTGCAGGTCTTTCAAATACTGTGAAAGAGTCTGGATTCAACCAAGTGTGTGTAACTCCAAGTGTAAGCTCTTCTCCTGCTTCAGGCTGCCTCTGCTGCTTCATGCTTTTTGGTTTTGACTTTGGATGGCCGTCTTCTGCAGAGGGAGTGTTGAGGATGGGCAGAGTGGTGAAAACATTCCAGAGTTTACTCACCATGGAGATGTCCTGGACAAATTCAGTCTTGCCTTTCCCTATCTTCCACAGCACTTCTTTTCTCCACGCATTTGATAGAGCTATTCCAATCCCTCCAGTACCACTCACTCCCCTCCTCCAGCCCTGGCCACATTTCTGCCTTCCGGTATGCATCCTGTGGTCCCCATCTCAACTGTCTAGAAGCTTCTGGTGCCTTCTGCCCTTCTTCTTTCTCCCTGCTTAGAAGAACTTCTTCTGACATTCACTTAGGGCTTGGCTAGTATTAGAGTCATAAATGTCACTATCCATTTCTTAGTAAAGTGAGAGCCCCTACTCCGGCCCAGTCCTAGATTTTAGATCCTCATCCACCTCCTCCCCATCCCGTTGCTGCTTTCCCCACACACAGATCCTTGGCCCCTGCATCACAGGACTGATAGCACCGAGCTTCCCAAGGCTGACTGAGCTCACAGGTCCAGCGGAACCCACTGGTGAGGACTTCACCTTCCTTCCCTGGGGGCAGGTGTTTGGGGCACCCGTGGAAGTCCCTGTGTCACAGGACTGACCTCTGAGAACTCATTGTCTCCTAGTATTGTCTCCATCAGTATTTGACTGGAGCCCCACACACTATACCACAGCCTTAAGCCACCTTCCCAGTGGCCTGGCAGTTTAGAGAGGACTTCCCAACCGGGCTCTCAGCTGTTAGGGTGAGTCTAGGTCTTTCCTACCCTCCCCCCCACACACCCCATTGTTGTGTGCAAGGAGCCGAGCTCAAGCATGAGTCATGACTGGTACACAGGGGACATGGGCACAGCGTGGCTTCTGTCAGCCATTCCAGACGTTCTCCTCTCTACCCTGAGTTCTGAGCGTCCATACCACTCCCTGTCCACTCCCTCCCGCGGCCGCCAGGTCTGGCTGTGAGGGCTAGAAAGTATCCACTCCTGACTGACTCACTGGCCCACACCCCCTGCCCTGATCTAACCCCCACCCCCCTCCTAGCCCCCGCCCAGCCCAGTGGGGTGCAGCCTGTCTTGCTCCAGTACCTGTGGCTCATCATTCATCCATTCATTCAGTGGTTCCCAGGGTTCCCTCTGGTACCAGCTGTTTCAGCACCCAACTTAGTTTTCCTCAGGCGCCGAGGAGTCCCTGAAACCATCTGCAGTATTTACTTTTACAGTGCCTTTCTCCTCAGCTAGACTGTAAGCTCCCTGAGGGTAGGGCCCTGGTGTCCCTTGGTCACAGCTGTGCAGTGAGCGCTGCTGAGGCGCAGTCATTATCGCTGGATGAGTGACTGACTGGCTGATTTACGTAAATGCTTACTGAGCAAACGTAGTGCAGGAATCTTGCTATATGAAGGGAAATGCAGCCTGGTTAGTCCCCTTGGGTAGGTCACGGCGGGAGGGGAAGTGGGGAACTGCCCCCCACATGATGATGAGCTAGGAGGCAAGCCCGGCAGGACCTGGTGCTGAGAGGTGCAGGGGAGGCACAAGCCCGGGCTGCTCCTCCTCTCCTCAGCCCCAGCTCTGGGCTGCCTTACTCTAGGAAGACCGCCCGGCCCCTGATAGGGCAGCTCCCAATTCGGTGCACAGCTCTTCTCTCTGATCACACTTTCTTATGTGATGATTTCTGCCATCCAGGAAGTTATACTGGGCAGCTCTTCTCTAGGTTGTCAGCTCCCTGAGGGCAGGGGCCATGGCTGTCCCGCTCACTGCTGCAGCCCCTGAGCCTAGCACCGTCCAGCACTGGGGAACTCAGGCACTATTGTGAGGATGAATGGGAGAAGGGTGAGTGCTTCCCCAAGAGGCAGCTCCCTGCTCCCGTGACAAGTCCCTGTCTTCTGTGTTCATTGACCAGACAGAGCACCCACCCTTGCCCAGGACCCCATGCCAGCGTTTTCACCTTGTTCCTCATTTGACAAAGAACTTCAGAGCTTCTGCTTCCTGGCACTAATATTGTATATATTCTAAACTGAGTGCAGAGCCACACTGGTGATACACATCTGTCACCCCAGCACTCTGAAAGGCTGAGGCAGGAAGACTGCAAGTCTAGCCCAGCCTGGGCTATTTAAGCATTTGCTGAGACTGTCTCAAAATTTTTTTAAAATTAAAAATTTAAAAAGGGCTGGAGATGTAGTTTAAAGCAAAGTCTCTGGGTTCAATCCCCAATACCAAAAAGAAAACAAAAACCTGAATAGGATGGCACCCCCCAGAGTTGTACAGGGGCCCTACCAGCCCACTGCCAGGCAGTAGATTTCTTGAACACATTCCCTGTTCCACCAGTGCTCTGAGCAATTTTATGTCAGCAGATTGTATTGACTCCCACCATCCCATGCCTGGCTCCTGTAACAGAGACTCTAGTTCTGGCTCAAGAAGTTTTTCCAGCTTTTCAGCCCCATTTCCTGGTTTCTTTTCCTCCATCTCTTTCTCCAGAGTTGCCAACCTGAGTCAGTGCTCACCACACCCTAGGTAGAAGTGTTTGCGAGGGACTTCCCCTCTGGGCCCTCCTGTCTTTTAGCCCAAGCTGGGCCCTGCCCTCCCCCTGTTCCCTGCCCTTTTGCAGCCAGGAAGTGTACTTTAGGCACATAATAGCACTACTAGCCATTAACTAATTTCCTCATCCCAATTCAGAAGGAACCGGGATGCAAGGCAGAGAGAAAGAATCCAAGCACTCAGCCACACACCCAAGGAAGGCCCGGACCCCAAGAGAATGGGTAGTATGGAGGATCTCCTTGGGCACTGGGGCACTTTGTTTCCTTGGTCCATCCTGAGGGTCAGAATCTTGCAGAATATCAGGGTAGCAAGACTCTGGTCCTTTACAGCATCCAGTGCTAATTCCCTGCTATGTTCTGTATAATTTTGTATTTTCGATATTGTTTATGGCTTGTTCTGGTTCGTATGTCTCCATTCTTTTGTCTTTAAAATAAAAACAATTTAAAAAAAGACTCTGGTCCTTGAACACCAGTAGTAGAGGATTCTACTTTCTCACAAAGTGGTTAACTAAGAAATCCTTGATTGCCTCTCATGATGGTGAGCTCACCACCAACTGAGGCCCATTTCAACTTTGGGCAGTTTAATTATTAGAAAATCTCTCATAGTAAGTCTTCTACTCACTTATTCTTTGCTCTCAAGGGACACAGAGTAAGTGGAGTTCCTGTTCCAGGACTTTGGAGACCTTTATTATCTGCCCCTTGAGTCTTTTCTTTAGTTTAGCAACCCCATCACCATCTTGATTTTTTCCTCCAGACTCCCATTTGTTCCTGTCCCTCTTCAAATGGTTAGGCGGGCACGCGGAAGGCACCGCTAGGCTAAGGCCAGCCCTGTCCCTCTTCAAATGGACTACACAGTCCCAACAGGCTCTGGCTATCACAGAGACTGGGGCCTATGAAGTCCATCACTCTGAGTGCTAAGGCTCAAAAGCATGTCAGTGCTTTGAGCAAATCACAGGGTCACCACCCTGTGCCTACCAGAAGCCCTCATCTCCACAGACTGGTGTGAGTCCACTTCCCACACATTTGCTTTTGTGCAGATAGTTATTTGAGGACAAAAATAGGACCTGACTCTGTCCCTGTTCCATATCTTCTAGTCAAATCTGTCCGAACACTCCAGCCAGGTCCCATTGTTCGGTATTTCTTACTAGTGCATGTTACCTTCCTCCGTTACGACAACGGCACCTCTGTGCTCATCCAGTACATCACAGAGGACGATGCTGCCACCAGGGACTTCTTTTCAGGTTGATAAAGACACATTAGTCAGTAGTAGTTGGGGACAGACGTAATACCGATTACGGCTATATCTACTGCCTATCATTCCACCCACAGCTCGCCCTCTTGTTGGTAAGCATATCCTGACAGAGCTGATGGGTACTGAGGCAATCATTCAGAAACCTCATTCCTGAGCCTAGCACCACTGCCGATGTGTTTGACTGCCTCACAGGATCTTGAGCTTCTGGGCATTCAAGTCCTCCCTCCGACATCCTGTTCTGTGGCACTGAGGGTTACAGAAAAAGAACCAGGAAGCTGGGGGGCAAAGGAGGATCCCTGTTGCAAGAGATATGCGCTGGGCACTTCCTCCGTGTATGTCTGTGGCGGAGCTCTCTCTGTCCTCGTTGCTGCGGTAGGCCGGGCTGCTCAGCTCCTACCCTTTGCTTTCCTTTGCAAAGATGTGAGTGTGAGGCCTCAAGCTTCCCAGCCTTTGATTCCCCTGCAGTGCCCGGCGGCCTTCTCATCTGAATGTCTGGTTGAAGCATCCATCTGGCTGGGTGTGGTAGCACACACTTGTCAATTACTATACTTTGGAAGCTAAGGCAGGAGGATTGCAGGTTTGAGGCCAGCTTGGGCAACTCAGTAAGCACTGTCTGAAAATAAAAAATTAAAAGACTGGCAGCATAGGTCAGTGTTAGAGCACCCCTGGGTGTGATTCCTCCTATTGCAAAAGATTAATTAATTAATTAGGTTTTAAAAAGCAAACACCCATGACTTGAAACCTGCTGAGCTAGGTGAGGCCTGAGTTCTCTCCCTTGTTCTTCGCTTTCTGGGAGGAAGGAGCCCTCCAACACTGCCACACCCCAACTTCCCAGAATCCTGCAGGTCTTCCTTCCTTGGTTCCTTCTTGGCTGGCTCCCGAAGAGAGCGGCGTGCAAGGCCAGACTGGAGAGAACGTGAACAAGACTTTGCCTTCTGGGTCAGAGAGCTTGGGCCCTGGGTTCCATCACCTCTGAGCATATGGCCTGGGGGCAGGTTTGGCTTCTTGCCATGAAGGCTGTAAAGTATTTAGTAATTACTATTTCTCACTAATAATGGGTTCAAGAACACAGAAACTCCCTGTCTTCACTGTCCATTTCTCCCTTTGCTCCCCACTAAGACTGTTCCACCCTGTGCCTCCAGCCTGGCCCTCGCATGCCTCTAACCAAGCTCGGTGTGGGCTCCCTCGTCCTCCTTCCCGTTCAGCACCCATTCGCTGCTGGTGTGTAATTACTACCTGCACAGGCCGACACCCACGCTGACCTCTGGGCCTCTCTCCAGGGAGGTGGTTTTTCCTGCCTCGGGACATCTCCACATCAAACTGAAGGGTTGAAAAAAAACTGAAGGGTTGCATTAGAAGTGGCCCTTTCTCCTCCAAGATCTTCCCTCCCTGCCACATTCCAAGACCTCTGCGGAAACCGCAAATGCTCAAGTCTCTCTGCTTCATAAGCTGTTAGTCTAACTAAAAGTGGCCACTGTCCCTGCACCTCACTCCCACCTGCTGCCCAGTCCTGCCTATTATTCTTCAGAAATAGTCCTTCGCCACCCCCATCCTCAGCACGCAACCTTTCCGTTAGCGCCACAAGGACTCGGATCTGGATGCTGTATTCTACGTAAAAATCTCTTCAGGGATTTTAGGGAGTCTTTTTGTTTGTTTGTTTGTCTGTTTAGAAGTTGGTGTTTTATTTTCCATCAGCCTCATTTCCATTTTCCTGAAGTATCTGCAGAACAGCTCAAGACCAATCCATGGTGGTTCTGACCCACTCAGTGGCTTGCGCAGTGGGGGCTGCAGACCAGTCTTCTGTGGCCGGCTGAGGCCTCCAGTCTTCATTTGGCTTTTTAACTCCCTGCCTGTTTGCCTTCACTCTCTGTACTTCCCGTTCTGTACTCACAGCACCCTGCAAACCCTCTGGCCACTCTCCAGCTGGAGAATTTTATAATGTAGATTATAAATTATAATTAGATTTAGAATAAGTGCCTTGTGAATCAGCGCATTCCAGGGGAGGGGCCCCTTCTATGGGCCCCCACGACCCTGTTCTAACTTTAGTTTACAGGTTTACCTCACCCATGAGAATTGCCCTGTCCAATTCTTGCATAAGCCCCATGGGACTATTTAAATTTAAATTAATTAAAATTAAGCAAAATTTAAAATTCACAAACCAGCCTGGTGGCAAATGCCTGTGATCCTAGAACTCAGGAGGCTGAGGCATTGGGCCAAGCGTGGTGGCTCATGCCTATAATCCCAGCACTTGGGAGGCTGAAGCAGAAGGATTGTATGAGTTCAAGACCAGCCTGGGCTACAAAGTGAGCTGCATAGCAAGACCCTGTCTCAAAAAGACAAAAAAAAAGGAGGCTGAGGCAGGAGGATTGCTGTGAATTTGAGGTCAGACTAGGCTACATGGTGAGTCTCAGACCAGACTGAACTACATAGTGAGACCTTGTCTCAAAAAAACATATTAACAATACAGCTCCTGAACTGCACTATGCACATTAAAATGTGCTCTTACAAGTGGGTGGCAGCCAGTGTATTGTATGGCACAGAGGTTTAACGTTTTTTTCTATTGTTGCACTAAGTTTTGTTGGATGGTGTTTCACTAAACCATAAGCTCCAGGAAGGCAGAGAAAATGGGTTTTGTCCAGAACTGGGTCTCTGGCATCTAGCAAGCTGTGATGCCCACCTCTGATGTTAAATATCAAATGACTGAATGAATACACACACTGCCACGTGCTACACAGGGGCCAGCAATATCTCCAGTACCCACCTCCTGCTTCCTCCTCCTGCCCTCAGACCAGGCCTGCTAGTCCAGCTTTGTGGGGGCCTGACCCAAGGCTCATAGTCTCTGCCTGCTCAGGGTCATACAGTGTGTGTGCGTGCGCGCATGTGCATGCGCGCATAGTGAGTGTTAATAAAGGATTGCAGAAGGAAGAGGCAGTCAACGTGAGCAAACACCAGGGCTCTACACCTCAAGAAGCTCAAACTGGGCTCTGGCAATGGCCACCCCCATCCATGAACCAGATACCCAGGCTTTGGTTTGAATTCTGGTGGTTTCCTCCCAGCTCTGTGACTTTGGGCAAGCTCCTCAACTTTATAAACTTACTGCATGCACTGTTTCTGAGTTTTAAGACACAGACAATATCACCTACATCCCCTGGATAGTGAGCACCGTGAGCTGTCTGGAGCTCAGCTGGTAATCATTCCTTGTTCCTTTCTCCAGGTAGGGGACATTTCTCACACATCATTTAGTCTGTGACCTCTGACACCTGCAGTTTCTACTTAACTCACAGAGGAAGCCAAATATAACTCCCGACAGCTCCTTTTGTGTTTAAGCAAGATGCCTGTTGTCAGTGCCACTGTTCTTATCTCCAACAGCACCTGGCTCAACTTCTCTCTGCCAGCCAGCCAAATCTGTTTGGATTTTCTCTCCTCCACCATGACATCATGCTACAGGCCGGAAATGCCCTTCCGTCCACCCCCTCTTTCCAGAGCCCAGCCCTTACCTTCTCAAATGGAGATTATTTTTTCATGAGACTCACTTCCCTTCTTAAGCCTGCCTGACTCAACCTTCCCAGTTTCAAGATTGCTAATCACTAAAAAGTATTTCATGCTTACCTCAGCCTTCATTCACCCCACCCCTTTCCTTGTCCCTCAGTGGCTGTGAGGTAACACTGTACCTGGAAAAGTGCACCTGTGTGCACCTGTGCTCTGAGTATCTCATGCATGTGTGAGTGTGTACTGAGCAGGAAGTGAGAGCAGGTGGTAGCCAAAAAGAAAAAGCAGGTGGTGAGGTGGGAGGACTAGACTAGACCACACGTGGGTCACCTTTGGCCACTGAATAGGTAGCCCTTGATAAATTGCCTAACCTTTCTTTCTTTCTTTCTTTCTTTCTTTCTTTCTTTCTTTCTTTCTTTCTTTCTTTCTCTTTCTTTCTTTCTTTCTTTCTTTCTTTCTTTCTTTCTTTCTTTCTTTCTTTCTTTCTTTCTTTCTTTCTTTCTCGTTCCCTTCCTTCCTTTTCTTTCTTTCTTTCTTTTTCTTCTTTTTTTTTGTGGTACTGGGGTTTGAAGCCAGAGCCTTTACCGTAAAGTACATTGAGTCCTTTTTTTTTTTTTTTTGAGACAAAGATTAGCTAAGCTACTAAAATGCCCAGGCTGTGCTCAAACTTGTAATACTCCTGCCTCAGCCTCCAAGAATTTTGGGATAGTAAGTTTACAACACCATTCCTGGCAATTTAATTTTTCTGAACCTCAGTCTCTTCGAATGTTGGTCATACACATTAGAAATGGGAGGATGTTTGTTGTTATCACTACCACTACTGTTTACCTGAGCCCTTATTAGGCACAGTTATCATTTTAAACAATTTACAGAAATTACTTATGTAATTTTAACTTCAACTCAAGCAGCTAGGAAATGTTTTTCCTATGTTATCATTGAAGAAACTGAGACACAGAGAGAGACATCTCCACACAGGTTTAGCAAATTTACCCCCAAGTCACAGAGCAAGTAAGAAGGCAGACCAGGATTTGCACCACCAGGCATTCATCTCCAGAGTTCTCAATCCCGCTGTTGGTGCGTCCCAGCATGGTCCTGTGTGGGCCCACACACCTCATCTCTGCAATGCTTTCATCTCGGTGCTCAGCACGGAAATAGCCAATAAGTGAGTGATTCTTTCCTCCCTGGAAATGCAAGTACACAAGGCCAGGCAAGGTGCCTCTTTTCCTCTGTAACTTCCTATAGGACCTAGGAAAGGAAAGGGTATATAGGAAATATTTTTCTTCTGAGGCATGGAAGAAATATAAAGCTCTAAAGCCATTCTTTCTTACTCATATGTGAGTTTTAAATACACACACACTTCACAATAACATACAACCAAGGGCAGTGATATATACCTATATGTATACCTGTAGCCCCATATACTTAGGAGGCTGAGGCAGGAGCATCACTTGAGTCCAGGAGTTTGTGGCCAGCCTGGGCTATGTAACAAGTTAAAGTGTAACAAATTAAAGGCCAGCCTGGACTACATATTAAGGATCTATTTCAAAATTAAATAGCTGTTAAACCTCTCCCTCCCCTCTTCTCTCTCTCTCTCTCTCTCTTCTTCTTCTCTCTATCTCCCCCCCCTTGAACTACATCATGAAAGCTCTAGCAGCAGATAATCCTTCTAACTGGTCCAGGCCACATGGACATCCACTTAATCCCTGGGCACTGACCACACTCACCATTAAGCAAACCAAGCCAGGCCTTACTATGTGATATTTTGTTCATTCATTCAAATAACTGTCAAAAAAACAACTAAGAACTAAGGCAAAGTATTAGAGAGACAAAGCAAAAAATATGGTTCCTATTCTACAGGAAGTTTCATCTGACTGGAGACACTGGCACACTAACCAAGACTTACCAAGGGTACAGAAAAAGGAGGACTGTCTTTAGCAGCACATATGAAGATCTGCCATATCAGACTGGGTTGGGCAACTTTCTGGATGTGATAGCTGTGTAAAAGACAAGCAGAGGGCTGGGAATGGCAGCCCCTACAGCAGTAGTACTGTGTGGCCTAGCACGATCAAAGCTCTAGGCTCAATCTGCAGTACTAAAGTGTGGTAGAAAGGTGAGCAGGAGTCACCTCTGCAAGGGAGAGGCCTGGAATGCCAAGGAGATGGAACAGGTTAATGAACTTGAATGAATTTCTGTAGGTGGGATGGGGGTTTTTCAAGGTCAGGCAGAACATAGGCCAGAGGGCAGGCAGAGCCTGATATGCTAAAATAAGAAATTCAAATTCTGTCATGAAAAGCTGTCGGGAGCCACCAAGGATTTTAGGCAGAGATGTAACATAAAATTTCCATTAAAAAAAAAAAAAGAACAGAGAGGATGAAATGATAAGAGAAAGGGACAAGGTGGAGATGGAGAAAACTGAAAAAGCCTTATTGGCAGCACGGGATGTATCTAAGAGCAAGTAAGAAGTGGGGAGGGAGTAATGTCATGCACTACAGTAAGAAATAAAAGCCAACAGTTAGAGGGGTAGATGAGAGACAGTGATATCTTTTCACTTTTGGAGTCAGACATCTCTGGGACACCCAAGTGATACCCAACAGGTTTCTGAATATGTGTATGTATACATATATAGTTGTTTCTCTACATAGTTCAGGCTGGCCTTGAACTCACTATGTAGCCAAGGCTGACCTCCAACTCACAGCAATCCTCCTGTCTCAGCCTCCTAAGTGCTGGGATTACAGGCATGTGCCACCACACCCAGCTGGAGATGCACATTGGGGTGTCGTCAGCTTACAGGTATAATTAACAACGTGAGTATGGATAAGTCACCCAGAGAAAGCATAGGGCCAGAAGATCAGGACAGGACAGAGCACTGGGGAGCTCCAGTTCATCCAACAAGGGTCTTCAACCCCCGAGATCTATTAGGGACTAAGCCACACAGCAGGAAGTGAGCAGTAGGTGAGCAACTGAATTTGCTGTACTTACAGCTGCTCCTAGTGGCTCACATCACTGCCTGAGCTCCACCTCGTATCAGATCAGTAGCAGCATTAGATTCTCATAGGAGCAAGAACCCTACTGTGAACTACACATGTGAGGAATCTAGGTTACACCCTCCTTATGAAAATCTAACGCCTGATGGTCTGAGGTAAAGCTGAGTCCATGATGCTAGCCACTTCTCAATAGAAGTGGCTGCAAATAACTTTAGCAGAGACATTTGGCTGCACAGAGGCCATAATAAATTAATTGCATGCAAACTCATACCAAAATCCTATCAGTGACTGGCAAGTGACAATCAAAGTGCATTTGGCGGCAGGATTTATAGTGGCTAGTGAATTGGTGTACTTCAACTGTATGGCTGCATCTGGTAGCAGGCTTTAAATCAGCATCTGGCATTTATTTTAATCCACACAAGACCCACCAATTATTTTATTTACCATTTCCATCTGTACCAGTTTCCTACACTGTATACTTATCTCTGTCATAGTTCTGATAACTTCACAAGCTAATACTAGCCAAAGTGAGGAAAAACCAGACATCACTAGAGAGTTTCTTTGAAAAGGGGAAAAGACAAGGATGAGATAGCAAAGAATGTGGTTGCCAACAATAACAAAAAAAACTGTGCTTATGAGAAAATACCAAGAGTCCTATTTAAAATACGAGTTCGGTGTAGTAGATCATTCAGTCTCTAAGCCTGCATTGTGTAATATGTGGTGACTGACTCTACAGTGAAGCCATGACACCTTTAAAATTGCTTTGCCTCACGGAGGCCAGGTATCTGGCTTTAGAAGACAAGCCTCTGGATTTTTTCAAAAGAAAATAAACATGAACACAAAGAATAGAAGTAATTTTTTAGATAGGGTCTTGCTACAGTTCAGGTTGGCCTTGAACTCACTATGTACTCTTCCTGTCTTAGCCTCCCCAGTTCTGAGATTATAGGTGTGTGCCATCATACCTGGCTAGGAACAGAAGTAATTATTAAATACCACCATTTCATCAAGTGTGTCTGCAGTATCGGCATGGTGTTTTGGAGCTAGCTGCATTGCGAATGCCAGCAGTGTTTTACTACGGGTAAAGAGTTGATTCTGCCTGTTGCTAAGGACGTTTGTAGTGATCTTTTAGGAGAAGCTGCCATTCAAAAGGTGGCACTTGTTTCTCTTTTGGTTAGCACCTTAACTAGACAAATTAAGGAAACAGAGGATACTGAGACACATTGGTTAGAGGATTAATGAATCACTGTAGCATGCAATCTAGGTTGACAAGTCTACTGATATTGATAACAAAGCAACAGTGGTTTTTTTGTATGATGTATTTTTAGGAGGATCTGTATGAAGCTATGTTATACGCATCTGTGTTGCCAACCAGTGCCACAGAAGAACTACTCAAGTATTTGATCTGAGCAACTTATATGAAGACAACAATATGCAATATAACAACCACTGGTGAATTCCTACCATCCTGTCCAGTGAAACTATATATTGTCTCTAATGTTCTTCTTTTAAATTATTATTTTCTTATTCTCTTTAATGGTTCGATCAGTCTTCCATTCTTACATCTGGTAATCTCAGCAACTTCGTTGAAGGTAACAATATGTAATATAACAACCACCGTTAATTCCTGTCATTTGGTTTGAAGCC
>PVLD010006671.1:75735-98595 GCA_004027595.1 Dinomys branickii
TTTTTTTTTTTTTTTTTTTGGCGGTACTGGGGATCGAACTCAGGACCCTGCGCTTGCTAGGCAGGTGCTTATTCCACTGAGCTATATCCCCAGCCCGAATTGGCCATTTTGTATCAATATGCAAATGGACAGAGGTTGCCATGACTGGACAGCTTTCTGGTTTTACTACTGAAGTCCAAATGATGTTCTTCTAAATGTGAGTCTATACACATCATTCACAGAGAAATTCTTGCAAGCCAAAAAATGTCATTTGAATTTAGTAATATTCTCTTGATGAGATTAAAATTATTAACCTATTTGTGCAATAAGCTAGGTGAGTCAACTTTGTCCATGCTAGAAGAACAGCTCCTTGAAATTGCAAATGACAGCAGGCTCAAAAGTATGTTTGAGACAACTTCAAATCTCCATACATAGTGGATTAAAGTCAAGGCACAATCTGCTGAGATTTGCCACAAAACACTGAAAAGCCTGCTTCTGTGTCCAGTATCCTACCTTGTGAAGCAGGATTTTCTGCAGTGACGGCAACCAAAGTAAGATTATGGAGTAGACTGGCTACAAGCAACACTCACCAGGTGTCACTGTCTCCCCCACCCCCAGATAGGTCCGTCTAGTTTCAAGAAAAAACGAGCTCCTAGCTCCCACCAAGTCTGCATGATGAAGAGTTGTACAATTATTATATATCACAACGTAATAATAATAGAAATAAAGTGTACAATAAGTGTAATGAGCCTGAACCACCCTGAAACCATCCCCGCATCCCGGTCTGTGAAAAAACTGTCTTCCACAAAACTGATCCCCGGTGCCAAAAAAGTTGGGAATCGTTGCTTCCTACTTCAACCCGGATTGAACCGAGACTCAGAAACGTTCATGTTCTCCCAGGAATAGTGTGCAATGAAAAGTGTTGAGCAATGGGACCGGAGATTGCCAACATTTAGGGACAAGGAAGTCCGTCACTAGCCTCAAAGCTGCGGAGGCCAGAGAGTGTAAGAACAGGAAACGCCATCCGTTAGATCCGTCAACTAGGAGGTGGCCGGTGTGGCCATAGTAAAGTCCGGGGAATGGTGAGGGTGTTGCAGAAACAAGCTTCCGGTGTTGCAGAAACATCAACTAGGTTGCAGTTTGAGAAACTACCTGGAAGACCTGCACCACTCAAGTCACGACTCAGCAAGAGCTGCGCGTGCGCAGTAGCTAACAGGAACTCCGCTTTTTCTGGCGTGAGCGCCTTCTCAGTCGGTCTACTCTACAGTGGGCACCTCCCCGGGCCTGCAGAGGGCGCTGCATCTCAATGAGCTGGGGCGAGGAGCCGCTCTAGCCAGTGGCCAGAATTGGTGGCGGTGCCGCTGCTCCGCGTCCGCGGTACCTCCTCCCAGAGCAGGTGGGTCCGCCCGCGGGGCGGGGGAGCAGGGATTCCGGCAGCCGTGGAGCTGGCGGGCAGCGGCAGCCTTCCGAGCACGGAGCGGCCTCTGTTGCCCAGGTGCCCCGATTCGGATTTGGCTCTGACAGCCCGGGCTATGGGAAGGGCTGTGCGGGTGGAAGTCTCAGTCTTGGTGAGCGCCTCCTCATGGACGCGCGATGCCTGTGCCCTGGGACCTCTCCACATCCTGGGGGTCTTAGCGCAGGGCTGTATATGGCTTCCGGGGGGGTTCCTGGGGGTGGAGCTAGTGAGGCAGAGCCTCGTGATTGACACCTCTCTCCCCAGACTTGAAGGGATACCACTGGACCCCTCCCCTGTCCTGAACGCTGAGCCAGCACCATGGTGAGCACCCTGAGCCCAGCCCTTCGCTTCCGCTTGCCCACGCCCTCGTCCCATCTCAAGACTGAACCTCCCTTGCCCAACGTGAACCTGGGGCCGCACAATGTGTGTGGGTGTGTGTAGGGGTTCTGCAGGTCTGTCTCTGCAAAGCAACCTACCTGCATTCTTCCAATCCACCCATCCCTGTAGCACGGGCGCCTGAAAGTGAAGACGTCAGAAGAGCAGGCAGAGGCCAAAAGGTTAGAGCGGGAGCAGAAGCTGAAGCTCTACCAGTCAGCCACCCAAGCCGTCTTCCAGAAGGTGGGGGCCCTCAGAGTTGTAGCCGCACCCCAAGTGGTTCCCTTAGGATAGCCCAGAGCCAAGAGTCGGGCTCTGCAGTCAAACTGCCTAGATCCAAATCTGGGTTCTATCATTTACTAGCCATGTGACCTTCACCAAGTTGCTGAATCACTTTGGGCCTCAGTTTGTGTATCTGTAAAGAGCAGTTAATAACTACACCTACTGCAAAAGGGTATTGTGGAGATTAAATGAGCGAATACCTGTAACGTCATAGCGCTTTGCATAGTGTCTGTTGTACACTGTGGAGTTCACAGTGGAGAATGTGTCACTGTGTGACCCTGCAACCTGTCTTCTCAGCGCCAAGCTGGTGAGCTGGATGAGTCAGTACTGGAACTAACAAGCCAGATTTTGGGAGCCAACCCCGATTTTGCCACCCTCTGGAACTGCCGGCGAGAGGTGCTCCAGCAGCTGGAGGCCCACAAGTGCGTAGGCATTCAGGGTCTGGGAGACCACCCTTGCCTCCCCCTGCTGTTCCTGGGTGCAGAGCGGAAGGAGGAATGGACAGCCAAGAGAGGAGAGAGAGAGGTGGGGAGCGGGTACAGAAAGTGATAGGTGAGCTGAGGGGGGTGTGGGAGGCCCTGAACCCCCTCTCCTTCTGGGCACAGGTCTCCCGAGGAGTTGGCTACTCTGGTGAAGGCAGAACTGGTCTTCCTTGAGAGCTGCCTGCGTGTGAACCCTAAGTCCTATGGAACCTGGCACCACCGCTGCTGGCTGCTAGGCCGCCTGCCTGAGCCCAACTGGGCCAGAGAACTGGAGCTGTGTGCTCGCTTCCTTGAGGTGGATGAGCGGAACTGTACGTACCCAAGATGTTGTCCCCATAACCCTCATGTGCCCCATAGCCTGGTGCAGGAGCCTTGGGAAGGTCCAGTGTGGGGAGAGACGTCCCAGATGGGCCAGCTGTGCTGGTGCTGAAAGAGGTGACAGAATCAAATACATCGGGATGCTTATAGAGGATCTCCGGGCATGTGGGACACCAGTGAGGTAGCGCATTTTTGCCCTGTTTCTGAGCTGCTCCGTCACCCCTCCCTCCAGTTCACTGCTGGGACTATCGGCGTTTTGTGGCTGCACAGGCAGCTGTGCCCCCTGCAGAGGAGCTGGCCTTCACTGACAGTCTCATCACCCGAAACTTTTCCAACTACTCTTCCTGGCATTACCGCTCCTGCCTCTTGCCCCAGCTGCACCCCCAGCCAGACTCTGGGCCACAGGGGCGCCTCCCTGAAGATGTGCTGCTCAAAGGTAAGCAAGGCCAGAAGGTCCAGGAGAAGATTCTGCTGTGCCACCTTTCTAGCCCTGTGGTGCCTATCTGGCCCTTTTCCTGAACCTGTCCCTTGGGTTTATTGAACATTTACTTCATGCCTATCTTTGGGGGTGCATAAGACTCAGTTCCTGTTTGCAAGCACTCCAGGTGTCTGATGGGGAGCATAGAACTGACGTGTAGCCCCTGCCCAAGACCAGGAATAGATGAGATTAAGGGCTGACAGTACTTAAGAATGGGCTGGGTCGTTTGAGTGGCCACCAGCGTGCTGACCAAAGCCCTCGCCTCTTGGCTTCTGCAGAGCTGGAGTTGGTACAGAATGCTTTCTTCACTGACCCCAACGATCAGAGTGCCTGGTTCTATCACCGCTGGCTCCTGGGCCGAGGTAAGCAATAGGAGAAGAGGCTGCGTGTTTGGGAGCTGGAATGGAAGCAGATTTAAGGAGACCTGTGTGTCCCTACAGCTGACCCCCAGGATGCTCTGCGCTGCCTGCATGTGAGCCGGGATGAAGCCTGTCTAACCGTCTCCTTCTCTCGGCCCCTCCTAGTGAGTCTCATGGCTTTTGCTAAAGAGCATCATGGAGTTGTGGACCTGGGGCTGTAATAGCTGATGGGTTTGTCTGTTTCTTGTGCCAGGTGGACTCTGGGACAGAGACCCTGCTGCTCATGGCTGATGAGTCACCTCTGATTGTGGAGTGGAGGACCCCCGATGGCAGGAACCGGCCCAGCCATGTCTGGGTATCCCAGGACTTGTGGGGCAGACATGAGGGCCTGTGGGGCAGGAACAGGGTGGGAGTGTCAGAAAGTGGTGAGGCCGGGACACTTCCTTGACCCAGTGCACCCAGCTGTGTGACCTGCCTGCCAGCTCCCTCAACGACCAGTTGCCCCAGCATGCATTCCGTGTCATTTGGACAGCAGGTGACGCCCAGAAGGAGTGTGTGCTTTTAAAAGGTGAGGCGGCCTGCGGTCCCCACCCCTGCAGCAGCCCCCACTCCCTTCTACTGCCTGCCCTTTCCCTTAGGCCGCCAAGAGGCCTGGTGCCGGGACTCGGCCACCGACGAGCAGCTATTCAGGTAACAACAAAGAAACACAGACAAGAAGAAGGGCTCTGGTCTTGGCATCGGGCAGTCAGGATGGGCGGCTTGGGCCTGAGGGACGTGGTCTCAGACTGAGTGCTGGGGATGACCAGTACCCCAGGGCCGTAGGCGTCACCCACTCCCTCCCTCCCCACCCTCAGGTGTGAGCTGTCAGTGGAAAAGTCCACGGTGCTGCAGTCCGAGCTCAAATCCTGTAAGGAGCTACAGGAGCTGGAGCCTGAGAATAAATGTAAGGTCCATTCCCTGACAGGCTGCTCGCCACAGTCGCTCTAAGCCAGCCCTCCGTAAGGCAGCCGCTTGAGAGCAGTAGCAGTCTCACAAGGATGGGAGCAGAGGTAGCCCCATTTCCCGCCCTCCCTCAGGGTGCCTGCTGACCATCATCCTCCTCATGCGGGCGCTGGACCCACTCCTGTATGAGAAGGAGACGCTGCAGTACTTCCAGACCCTCAAGGCAAGTTGGGCCCATGGGAGCAGCCCAGGGAGGCCAAGGAGGCACAAGGAAGGCAGCTGATGGTCATAACTGCCCGGCCCATCCCCCCAGGCCGTGGACCCCATGCGGGCTGCATACCTGGATGACCTGCGCAGCAAGTTCTTGCTGGAGAACAGCGTGCTCAAGATGGAGTATGCAGAGGTGCGCGTGCTCCACTTGGCTCACAAGGTATGGGCTGCCGTGCGCGCCTTCCCTGAGGCCTTCGCTGCTGGCCTCATCTCAGGTACCTCCCTACCCAGGTTGCGCTCATCACCCCCCACAGCCTGCTCTCTTCTGGGCCATACTTGCTGGCACTGGGCGTATCATTCTTCGTTTCCCCCAGCTTCAAATCCTAAGTCGCCAGGGCCTCTCCATGCTGCCCCTCGCACTGGGCTAGTGGCATCTTACTTCTTTTTCAGAGTATGCCTTCACCCACCCCTGCCACATTCCCATGTGTCTCACCATGGGGCAGGTACCCCAAAATCTGAAGCCCAGATCATTTCTGGAAATTTCTGATCAGCCTCCGGCCCCGCTTTCTGTGTTTCTAGTCCTTCTCGGGCAGTCTGCCCGCCACACCGTGTCCCTGTAGCCCGCCTCTCCTCCTGGCAAGCCACTCTGCTGACTCCCCGCTCTGGTTCACTTGAGCACCTGCCACTGTCCTCTGTCCTGTCCCCACCCCAGGCCGCCTCCTCCCTGCTCCCACTGGGCCCCCGCAGCACTCCCTGTCTGCCCCATGCCCCTGGCTTGTGGAATGTACTGCTGAGGGCTGTAAGCTTCCCACCCACTGGCATCCTCTCCCCAGGGGCCCATGTGGGACACAGAGGGCAGTGGCTGCAGACCCTTTTCTAGATTCTACCAGGTATCTTATTCCTCTCCCACTGCTAGGATCTGACAGTGCTCTGCCATCTGGAACAGCTGCTCTTAGTCACCCACCTTGACCTGTCACACAATCGTCTCCGAACCCTGCCCCCTGCCCTGGCCGCTCTGCGCTGCCTTCAGGTAAAACATCCCTTCCTCCCTTGCTGTCCTGGGTGATCCTTTTCCCCTTACCCCATCTCAGAAGTCTGCCCACCCTACAGAGATGTCCGGGACCTTTCAACCCCTACCCTATCACCCAGCCTGACCCCTCAAGCCCTTCCATGCACTGTAAGCTGATCACACTGGGCTCTTCCATTGCTTGTACCAACCCCAGGGTGACAGCTGCCTGCTTGGCCTTGTGCCATGACTCTCTGCTCCCCAGGTGCTGCAGGCCAGTGATAATTCCATAGAATTCCTGGACGGTGTGGCTAATCTGCCCCGGCTGCAAGAGCTGATACTGAGCAACAACCGTATCCTTCTTCCGGGCTGCGCTGCAGACGGCACGTAGAGTGAGGTGCCTGCCACAAAGAGACAAACCGCAGACACAGACAGAGTTCTATCCTGAGGCAGGGAGGATACTGGGACTCTGGCACTGTGAGCAAGGGGAGATGATAGTCTGGAGCTCCCTGGGGCTATCATTAACTTGACTTGGTGGAGTTCTGTAGAGTGTGACTTCCTCAAGCCAGAGTTCACAAACAGGCGAACTAGCTGTTTCTGGGAACCACATAGTATTACAAAAAATCAGGAAGTTTCATATTTTCTTTTAAATCTGGAACTCTGATTTCTCTTTTTAAAGTGAGAAGTCAGAGAAGTCTTTGACCTGTATTTCAGCCCTTGCTCACTGCTGAGTCATGACTGCCTCTGCACCAGGCTGAGTTTCCACTTTGCTTTCGTCTCCAGCACTCTTTCTGGTCGCACGCCTGGCCTGCTTCCTATGCTTCCTCCTGACCCCCGCGGGCAGGTGTTTACATTCTGTACCCAGAACCGTACTGTCTCTGTGGAAGCAGAGGAGAGGCCCATCAGATGGTCTTCAGGGCGCAGTGCCCAGCTGCCCAGGGTCCCCGGGAGCAAATGGGTGGTGGGGAGGGCACCTGCTAAACTTCCCTTGACTCTCAGCCCAAGGCCTTCTGCAGCCTGCAGCGCTCCAGCCTCTCGCCTCCTGCCCCAGGCTGGTCCTCCTCGACTTGCAGGGCAATCCACTGTGCCAAGAAGGCGACATCGCAGGGCACCTGGCTGAACTGTTGCCCTCAGTTAACAGCGTCCTCACCTAAGAGGCCCTGCCCTCTGCCCTTCCCCTTTTAATTTATTGGGACTGAATAAAGAATAGAGAGGCCACCGCAGGCTGCCGAGCTGCTGTCACTGCCACCTGCATCACTATCCCCATTACCACCTCCACATGTTTTGGGAGAAGAAAGGGAAGATACTTGGAGTGTGACCCTTCCTTCATTTGAAACTGCAGCCTGCTGCTCCCTGTCATGGAGAGCCAGAGCCTTCGTGTGTGGGGTAGAACTCAGGGTTAAAGCTCCATTTGAGTAACAGCGTCTGGTTTGGGGTTGGGACTGGGCCCAGGTTCCAGGCTGAGATAGGGATTGGAATCAGGTTCGGATTTGAACTAAGCTACAAATCACTTGTAAGTCTCAGCTAGAGCAGATCATAAAAGTTTCTCCCCTAACCTCTGCCTTTGGCAGATGGCCTCTCTACCCTGGCTCCCAGTCAGCACAACTGAGAGGCTCCGGCCCTCTGTGTTCCAGGAAGAGCAGGTCAGGGCAGCCGTGCTCCCCTCTGTTGTAGCAACAGCCTCAGTCCCGGTGAACAGCACTCTGCAGTTGAAAAGCACCGGGAATACTTGATCCATTTGATCCTCACATGCTTTCAAGGCTGAGATGATTTGGCCAGTGTGTGCTGATGAGGAAACCACCGTTGAGACTCGCCCAAGGTTGCTGAGCTCTGGGCGCTGGAGCTGAAGTCATCTGCACCTTGGCTTAGTGCTCCCGCACCATTTTTTTATTAATATGAAGCAGTTGAGCAGAGGCCTGGGCTCACCTCCCTGATGTATTGAGCTGGATGTCTGTCCTGCTGCCATCCCACACCTTGTGCTAACTTTGAAAGGCCCTGAGGCATCTGGCCTCCAGGAGGAGAAAAAGGGAGTGGCTTAGGGGTTAGGGCACTGAGTCAAATTTGGCTGGGTGGGGAAAGAGAAAGATTGAACCGAGAGAGTGCGTACGTGTGACAAAGGCATTTTCCTGGTTCTGTGGATTCTGCCTGGGCCCACGTGTGCTCACACACATCCGGCCACTTGGGGCCGTGCCCCTTCCTGTATCCCAGGTGTTGCCCAAACAACTCCACAACAAAGGCCTTTGGCTGAACTACCTCATACTGGGCTGGAATTTTGTGTGTGCTGAGGGTTTTGGAGGTGGAACAGATCCTCCAGGTTCTGGGGATAGCAAAGAAAAAGTGTGGGTGTGAAGAACTTGCTACCAGGTCCTGAAACTTCTTTGTCCGCACTCCCCAAGGCACATCCCTGCCTGATACAACTCCAAACAGCCTCTCCTCAAGTCTGCTTCCCCCAATTTTCACTGTCTTCTGTTCAGGGCCCTGGGCAGAGCTGGGACACCAGAGAGTTGGAGAGAGAAGCACCCGGCTCATAGACAACGAGCAAGGCCCCTGGAGGGCCTCCCCGAAAACACTTAGCTACTGTCTGCTTTGAGGTTGTCTCGGTGGCATCTCTGGTGTCTCTCAGAGCCAGGGGTGGAGTTAGCAAGCACTTAGGGGGAGGTTCCTGGAGCCGGTTGGTCTGGATTCCCAAGAAGAATTTCAGGTTGGAGAAGAGGGAAAATCCTCGGCTCTACTTGGCCAGGCACTGTCAGGGAAGGAGCTATGCCTATAGCCTGAGGACAGGGCTTTGGCTCCCATCCAGGCCTGGGTTCAAAGACCCTCAGGATGGAAGGAGAAAAGAGATTGCTCCTGCTCTGACTCCCTTATCTCAAACAGGAAAGACTCGAGAAAGTGAGGGGTGGCTCATTCATTGAGAGATGCCTGGCCGTGGAGCAGCTGGAGGAAGGAGAAACGTGGGGGAGGGGGTGTCAGAAGAGCTGGTAGAGCCAGCCAGTCAGGGGCTGGCCAGTGGAGCCAGTCTGAGGGCCTGGCTGCTGATGACACCAGTCTGCAGCCCAGGATGCTGGAACCTCCCTGATAAAATGAGTTCCAGGACCAGGCCTGTGTACCAGTTTCTCAGGGCTGAGCTAGGCCTGGGCCACAGAGGAGCTTGGCAGCAGGGGCCTGTGAGAGCCCGCAGCGCCGAGGGTAAAAGGGACTCCCTGTCCATTGCTCTGCATGTGCCCAGCCTGGCAAGAATCGGCCTGCTATAAAACTCGTCACACCTGTGGTCCCGCCAATGCCTCCTTTTCACCCTAACCTCAGCCCTGGTAGATCCAGACCCCACCCCCTTCCTCAGCCCTGGTAGGTCCAGACCCCGCCCCCTTCCTAGCATCACCTTGGTTCCTAGAAAGGGGTAAGGAGGCGGAGGCGGTCCCCCGGAGGCCAGGCCTCTTCCTGCAGGGGATGGAGCAGCCAGCTTCTCCTTCTGCCCAGCAGCTTGTCCCCGCCCTCCCTCTCCTCTTAAACCACTCGCCCGGCCCGCCCCACACCTTCCACTGGAGCAGCGGCCTCCAGCCCGTCGGTCCCATCACGTCGGACCCCACCTGTTCCGCCCGGCCCGCGGGACTCAACACTGCCGTCGCCAACACCGCTGCCAGGTGAGGGGCACCATGGTGCTGAGCCTCAGCGGGTGGGCACTGCTGTCAGGTTGCACTCGGTGTCCCGCCCCAGAAAGGAGATGGGGCCAGCAGGCACCTACCTGGCATCTGGACGGGGATGCAGGTCTACTGGGGCTCAGCGCAGGCTCCCGGCACCAGCGGAGCCTCAGCCCCTGCCAGCCGCTGTGGAGTTTGCCAAGGACCCCAGGCCGCCCAGTCCCCACCTGTCTATGTGAAGCCTAGAGTGGATGATCTCCACCACCAGATGGGTCCTAGAAGCTGTCTTCGTGGTGGCCTTCTACACTAAGGACTGCAAGTGGAAGGAGCAGGACAAGGGGCTTGACGCTGTGGTCTGTGCAGCAGGGTCCCAAGGCTGGGAGCTCACTCAGAATTGTATGCATTTCCTCAGAGGTTCTTGAGTCGCCTTCTCCACTGGGGATGTGCTTTTTTAATGTGGATGGGTGGGTGCCTGGAGGGAGAGAAGGCTTTCTCTGGGTGAGAAATGGAGGCTTCAGAGAGAATCTTTACGTCTATGGAAATCTGTGGGTCAAAGTCATATGGTCTCAGGGTCTGGCTGGGACCAAATCTGCTGTCTGGATGGAGAGTTCTGTAGTGATCTGAGTGGGTGATCAGTCTTCCCTGCCTCTTCTAGCAGGCACGATGGACGGTCCTCGCTCGGACATGGGCCGCTGGGGCGGGAACCCCATGCAGCCCCCCACCACACCTTCTCCAGAGCCAGAGCCAGACCGAGATCGAGACCGAGACAGACGCTCCCGCGGAGGAGGGGCTCGGTCCTTCTGGGCTCGCTGCTGTGGCTGCTGCTCTTGCCGGAACAGGGAGGACGACGACTGGGGGCCTGAGTCTTCTGGCTCCAGGGCCGCTGGTTCTAGACCCTCTGGCTCCAGAAATCGAGGGTCCAGCTCTTGGAATCGAAGACCTGAGTCCCGGGGCAGTGGTGTAAATGCAGCAGGAGATGGCACCATCCGAGGTGAGGCCAGCTGTCCACTTCAGCTGGGAGATGGAAGCCTTAATGAGACCTGAGGCTTATCCTGGTATCTAGGGGGCTGGGAAGCCGAGGAGGGAGGTCTGAGCTCCTCGTGGGGACTTTGCTGACCCTGAGATGTGACCTTGCAGAGGGCATGCTAGTGGTCACTGGTGTGGATTTGCTGAGTTCACGCTCAGACCAGAACCGTCGAGAGCACCACACGGATGAGTTTGAGTATGATGATCTGATTGTGCGCCGTGGGCAGCCTTTCCAGTTGGTCCTCTTCCTGAACCGGCCCTATGAGTCCTCCGACCGTATTGCCCTCGAGCTGCTCATTGGTGAGTGGCACCTAGAGTAGGAAGGGTGAAGACCCTCCACTTGATGGGTTTGGGGATGGCATTAGAGCTCAGAGAAGTCTTTGGCTTTTCCTAGCCACTGCTTACCTCCACCAGACAAAGCAGGTGCAAGTGTCCTAGGGGTGCATCTCTGGGAAGGTCTTGGTGATACAGTTTTCCTAAGATTCTCCTCTCCTTGATCCTCAGGGCAGCATCTGTGTCACAGTACTTCCTTGGAAGGGCCAAACTCAGTGTGCCTCAGTGTGCTCTTCTTTCTGAGTCTGTTCTTTCTTTGTGGTATGGTTGTTTTGTTCTCTCTCTCTCCCCTTCTCTCTCTCCCCTTTCCTTTCCTCTTCTCTCTCTCTCCCTCTCTCCTGCTCTGGCTATACCTCTGTCCTGTGGCCCAAGGCAGGTGCCTCCCTCGCTGCGTTGCTTGGTGACCCATGGCTGCCCAGGCTAGTGATTATGCAGCTGCCCAGGGCAGGCGACTCCTCATACCCTTTTATTAGAGCCTAACCTTGCCCACCTCAGCCTCTAATTTCCCAGGTACCCCCACCATCTCCACCAGGGATGCCCTGGGCCGTGGGAGGCACAGCCCCAGGAAGCAGACAGGGTTGGCATTCAGTATCTGGACTGCCTTTTCCTACAGGGCAGGGGAACCTGCACCAGCCGAGGTGGCTCTGCTGCTCCAACCCCAGCACTGTGATGGACAGGCAGGCAGGCAAAAGGTGACAATGGCCGAGGTCTCCCCTCCCGACCTCTAACTTCAGTGTCAGGGGAACAGGTTTGGGATGTTGAACTGAGGCTCTGCCCTAACATGTGGGGCAATCAGGTGGACACAGTGCTGCTGTGAGGGAGAATGTTAGAGATTAAGGCACTAACCCAACTCAAGAACACACATACACAATGGCTCATAGACCTTTTATTGGGTGGGGCTGGGGAAAGTCTAGGCCTCCATCCTCTCTCCCAGGTGAGGAAAACCAGCTAACTGTTCACTTCTCCACTCTAGGGAACAACCCAGAGGTGGGCAAGGGCACCCACGTGATCATTCCAGTGGACAAAGGGGGCAGTGGGGGCTGGAAAGCCCATGTGACCAAGGCCAGTGGGCAGAATCTGAATCTGCGGGTCCACACCTCTCCCAGTGCCATCATTGGCAAGTTCCAGTTCACGGTCCGCACACGCTGTGAGGCTGGGGAGTTCCAGCTGCCCCTTGACCCCCGAAATGAAATCTACATCCTCTTCAACCCCTGGTGCCCAGGTGAGCCAGCTGGGTCAGGAGCAGAGGATGAGCAGGAGGGAAGGGCAGGCTGGGAACCTTTCCTGCGATCTGACTGGATGCCTGGCCATAGGAGAAGCCGCACTTCCACTGTCCAGGTGGGGGAGCCTGAGCCTAGAGTTGAAAGGGGGCCTACCTCATATCCCATGAGGAAGGGCCCAGGCTATGGTCCACCTTCTCCCACCATCTCTGTCAGGCTCCCAGCATCCTTCCCAAGAGCAGTCCCGTCAGGCTGAAGTGTCCCTGCTTTTTTCTGCGGGGCCACACCTCTCCCAAAGCCATCATCGGGCAGTTTCAATTCATGGTCCGCACACTTGAATGCTACAGACCTCCCAGGTGGTGGGTAGGGCCCAGACTGAGTGGGGAGGGAACTAAGCATGTGTTTTCTGGGGACACAGAGGACATCGTGTATGTGGATCATGAGGACTGGCGGCAGGAATACGTGCTTAATGAGTCTGGCCGAATTTACTATGGAACTGAAGCACAGATTGGCGAGCGGACCTGGAACTATGGCCAGGTATGGCTGGCCAGGGTCACATGAGCCAGGGGACATGGAGGGTGGAGCAGGCTGTTGGCCTAGAGTCTGAGCTCTGTCAGACTAAGCTATGGTCACCTCTGCCCTTCTCCTTCCAGTTTGACCACGGGGTGCTAGATGCCTGCCTGTACATCCTAGACCGGCGGGGGATGCCATATGGAGGTCGTGGGGACCCAGTCAGTGTCTCCAGGGTCATCTCTGCTATGGTGAGTGCTCAGTGCCCTCCTGCTCTCTCCCTTCACCTTCTGCCAACTGGTCTTGTCCTTTCTGGATTTCGTCAGTACCCACAATGCTATCCCCGCCGTACGAAGGGTACTGCAGAAAGGGGGTTCACTCCTCCTCTTTGCTCCCTCATCTGCCCCCTATTCTACCTTCCCTGGCTCTTGTCCCAGCTCTTGCGGAATGTAGGGCCAACCCCAAAACTTGGCACACCCAAGATTTACATTCCTGTGTCAGACAGTGAGGGGGGGCATTTGGGAGAGAAGTGGGTAGGGTCAGGCTGATCCTGAGGCATCTAGGGGTGAGGTTGGCTGGCAGATCAGAGCGTGTGAGGCTGGGGACCCTGCCAGGTCCTGAACCCCTCCCCCAGCTCACCGCACCCCATTTTGTCCTGGGCAGGTGAACTCCCTGGATGACAACGGAGTCCTGATTGGGAACTGGTCTGGCGATTACTCCCGAGGCACCAACCCTTCGGCGTGGGTGGGCAGCGTGGAGATCCTGCTTAGCTACCTACGCACAGGCTATTCTGTCCCCTATGGCCAGTGTTGGGTCTTTGCTGGTGTGACCACCACAGGTAGTAGAGGCTCCTGGAAGGGCATGGTGTAGGTCCAGGAAGGAGGAGGGAGGGAAGCCATGCTCCATCTTCACCCAGCCCAGCCCAGCTCTGGCCACAGCACAGGGCGCAAGCAAGGGTGCATGGTAAGCTGGCCTTAATTATCGTTAATTATTGTTAACAACAGAGAGAGGCCTAAGGGAGAGGAGGAAGAAGTAACAGGCGGGGTCTGAGCCAGACAGGTGGCCCGGCTTTCCCTAACCCCACCTGCGCTGTGGTTGGAAGCCCTCCCTGACCCGTATACCGTGCATACTGGCAACTCCATTTGTCCTTTGCCCCTGGTGTCCTTGACCTGATGTCCCACTTGTCCCCAACCTCATCCGCTGAACCTCAACTCTGGCTTCTCCACAGTGTTGCGATGCTTGGGTCTAGCCACACGTACTGTCACCAACTTCAACTCTGCACATGACACCGACACGTCCCTCACGATGGACATCTACTTTGATGAGAACATGAAGCCACTTGAACATCTGAACCATGATTCTGTTTGGTGAGGTGGGGGGTGTCCTAGGCCACTGCAGAATGGTGCCCTGAGGCCTGGAAGTGGAGGGGGGCAGGCAAGTGTTTTGGGGAGGTCTTGATGAGTGTCTCAGACCCAGCCCTCCCTCCATGTCCACCCAGGAATTTTCACGTGTGGAATGACTGCTGGATGAAGAGGCCAGATCTGCCCTCAGGCTTTGATGGGTGGCAGGTTGTAGACGCCACACCCCAGGAGACTAGCAGTGGTAAGACAGCCCCTGCCTGGCTCTTAGACCCACACTGGTGCCCTCCCGATCTCCTCCTCCTGAGTACCAAACTCTATTATAGAGTGTCAGGTTGGGCCTAGGCTTGAGCCCCAAGTCCTTTAATCCCAAAGTATTTTAAGCAGGCTTATCAACTAAACTACCATTGGATTGTTTTATTACCTTTTTATTCAACTATTTGCCTTTTATTTATAAGGGTCAATTTTACTTATTTATCACAGCTCATATACCCAAATGGTTCAAAATTCAAAAATTTCAAGAGTAGGCAAAGGGAGATCCTCTTCCTCCAACAAATCCACTATTTTTGCTTTTTTCCTTTACATATCCTGGAGATAACTAAAGGGACTTTTTATTTATATATGTATTTTAAGTTAAAAAGTCATAATTATAAGTAATGCCAAAATAGTGTATTATTATATAACAAAGTGTAAATACTTCTGTTTTTTTCTTTCATCATTTTTTTTTGTTTGTTGTTAGCATTTTGCTTTTTTGGGGGAGGGTGGGAGGTTGTTTGTTTTTTGAGACAGGGTCTTGCTATGTAATCCAGGCCAGCCTTGAACTCACTATTTAGCCCAAAATGGCCTTAAATTTGCAATCCTCCCGCTTCTCTCAAGTGCTAGAATTACAGGCAGGCGTAACCACACTGGCAAGATGTTTTTTTGTTTAAGTAAGTTTCTACTTGCTTTTTGGGAGCCCATTCCAAACCTGGTCCATCACGAGCCCAGAACCTTGGGCATTTAGACAAGCACTCTACCCTTGAGCTACCAGCCCCAGACCCACAATCTATACTTTTGGAAGTTTAACCTAGTAGTTCTGTTTCATTTTTGTTTTTGTTTTTGGTACGGGAATCAAACTCAGGACCTTGTGCTTGCCAGTCAGGTACTTGTGTCACTGAGCTACACCCCCGGCCCACCCTGGTTGTTCTGAAGACCTGCTGGGTTTGAGACATACTCCATGTCCTGTGAGACACATGAGAATGGTGGCCTGCAGAGGTGGAGAGACTTTGTCTGGGACTCAGAGCACTAGAATCAGAACAAATCCAGTCCCACCCTCTCCCTTGCTGAAACGCACTCTCATTTTCACCAAGTTCTTCTCCTGTTTGTTCCATTACTTACTATAGTGAGATGTACAATATAGAAAACTCAGGGCTCGGGATTCAAAGAAAAAGAACAGCCCTTAAAACACAACCCTCAGATGTAACCTGGGATGACGTAACCTATCAGCCTCTTGTCTCTTTTCTGTATCCACAAACATATTTCTGCAAAAAGTGGCCTTCTGCACACTCTGCTCCGAGGTCGCCACCCCTTCCAACCTTCACATTCCAGCCCAGGAGCCCTGGAATGCCCTTCCTGCTGCTTCCAGCCAGTCTCTTCCCAGGTCCAACAGCCTGGCTCAGCCTACATTCATCCTCGGGTCTCTTCTTCTCAACCATCTGTGTAAATGGTGCCCCGAGTTGTACAGCCTAGTGATGTCTGTGAGATAAGAACCACCTGGGCCTGGCACTGGGAACTCTGTGCTCTGGCTCCTCTCTGAGGAGAGGTAGGGTAGGTAGCAGGAAGGGGACCCTGGGACCAGCCAAGCCAGGCCTTGACTCCATGATCACTTCTTAGATGAGGCACTTGCACCTTTGGGCTTTGGTGTTCTTGTATGTAACATGGGAATAATATACACCGTATAAGGATTAAATGAGAAATCATACACCAGAGAGGACTAGCAGCATACCTGGAACACTGTAGCCATTCAGTAAATAGTTAGCTCCTTCCATCTGTCTCATAAGATCCTGGCATCTACTTCACCTGGCTGAGCCTGTTTCCCCATGCGTAAAATGAGGCCATCACATTAGGTGTTGTTAGGATTCTTTCCTGTCAGGCAGCCCTCACTTCCTGCTTGCCCTCTTCTACAAACCTCCACCCACCAGCCCATCTCCTCCAGGAAGCCCTCCTGAGGGAGAGGCTTAAAGACAGATGTTTCCCCCATCCCCACACCCCACTCCCCAGTAGAGAGGACAGAGCCCTGGTTTGGTCCTGAAGAAGGATGAGGGTCCTCGGGGTGTCACAGACACTGCCCCAGCTTCAGCTAATCCAGAGAGTATGCTTATGACCTGGCGATGAAGGCCAAGCCTACCCTGGTCCACAAGTTTGCTCCTGACTGCACCCTCTGGCAGAGCTGCCCGGGCTTAGGAAAGCTGACTGCTGTCTTTGTTTTCCCTCCTGTGGTTTCACTGAGTATCAGCTGGTCCTGAGTGTCTGGATGAGGGCTGCTAGCCTTGTCCAAAGGCTACGAGCCAGGGGGTGCAGAGCCTGGTAGATGGGACCCTGAGCTGACCCTCTCAGCTTCCTCAGGACCCTCATGTCTGCCCTGCCTCACTCTCTAGGCATCTTCTGCTGTGGTCCCTGCTCTGTGGAGTCCATCAAGAATGGCTTAGTCTACATGAAGTATGACACACCCTTCATTTTCGCCGAGGTGAGGGCCACCTGGAATGGTCAGAGCATTGGCTTCAGTCCTGGGTCCTCGGGTCCCAGTCTCACCGCTGACTGACTAGCTGTGTGACCTTGGGCAAGTCGCTCATTCTAGAGGCTCAGTTTCCCCAGCTGTAAAAAGGGGATCATAATGGCTGCCTTGCTTCCTGAACTCAGGATCAAAAGAGATAATTGGGTATAAAACTGCTTCATAAGTCATAAAACCAGTGAATGAGCATAAGGGATTACTGTTATTAATGCCAAAATGTGCAGCGAGGAGCCTCCCAGACCAGCTTCTCCCCACACTGTGGCCTCATCAGGCTCGGCTTGGAATCTCCCAGATGGGCCCTCCCAGGAAGCTCTCCAGCAGTGACCCCGGTTCTGCCCTGCAGTCACCGGGATTGTTGCAGTGTGGAGGTGTGGGAGTGACATGGGACAAGGGGGCCAAGCCACTCTCACACCTGGCTAACTCGGTCCTTCTCACCCCTCCTCCCCAACAGGTGAACAGTGACAAGGTGTACTGGCAGCGGCAGGATGACGGCAGCTTCAAGATTGTGTATATAGAGGAAAAAGCCATTGGCACACTCATTGTCACGAAAGCTATCAGCTCCAACATGCGGGAGGACGTCACCCACACCTACAAGCACCCAGAAGGTACCGGTCCCCCCATTCGGCCAGCCCCATGCCCAGTGTTTCTGCCGAGCGCTCGCATACCCTGGCCAGAGCTGGGACCTCACCCTTGACCCTCGACTTCCAGGCTCAGAAGCAGAGCGGAAGGCAGTGGAGACGGCAGCTGCCCACGGAAGCAAGCCCAACGTGTACGCCACCCGGGATTCTGCCGAGGACATGGCCATGCAGGTAGAAGCAGAGGATGCAGTGATGGGGCAGGACCTGACGGTCTCCGTGGTGCTGACAAATCGTGGCAGCAGTCGCCGCACTGTGAAGCTGCACCTCTACCTCTCTGTCACCTACTACACTGGTGTCAATGGGTCCATCTTCAAAGAGAGCAAGAAGGAAGTGGTGCTGGCCCCAGGAGCCTGTAAGTGCGCCTTACCCTGCCCCGACCCCTAGATGTCCAGGTTCCTGGGGCTGTAGACGAGGAGAGCCCAGAGCAATGGGAAGCACCCAGGGGAGGCCTCATCTGGGGAACGAGGCCTCAGTGACGCCACGCCACTTTCCCCAGCGGACCGTGTGACTATGCCCGTGGCCTATAAGGAATATCGGCCTCACCTCATGGACCAAGGAGCCATGCTGCTCAACGTCTCAGGCCACGTCAAGGAGAGCGGGCAGGTGCTTGCAAAGCAGCACACCTTCCGAGTGCGCACGCCGGACCTATCCCTCACGGTACGTACGGCTTTCTGGGTGTGAGGGGTGGCCAGTGAGCCGTAACCCAGGAGCTGGGGGAAACTGGGGGAGAAGGGGAAGGGCACTAAGTTAGGAGCAGGCTAGCTTGATGGGTCTCTCTAGGAGAAAAAGTTTCAGGACCAGCTCTGGGCCCTTGCTCTGTTCCCTCATCTGTAAAACAGGATTGAGTGTCCCTGATCCTGTGGTAACTGTGGGGATGGGTTGGAATTTCCCCTGTGATGTTTAGCAAGGCTTCAATCAGGAGCAGAATATGCGACCTGGGAATTTTGATGCTAAATATTACCCCAAGAGCAGCACACAGTCCTGTGTGTTTAGCCAGGGTTTCTGACGTAGGGTGTGCCTCTCTTTCAGTTACTGGGAGCAGCCGTGGTTGGCCAGGAGTGCGAAGTACAGATTATCTTCAAGAACCCCCTGCCCATTACCCTGACCAATGTCGTCTTCCGGCTCGAGGGCTCTGGGTTACAGAGACCCAAAGTCCTCAATGTTGGGTAAGTCGGACCTCTCCTGCTCTGTTACCCTCCCTTCCTCCAGGCAGCCTCGGGCCCCAGCTTTGCTTCCTATCTGGGCCAGGACCCCCCCACAGCAGCGTGGGACCAGCTAAGCAGTCCCCCCAACTTTCTCAGTTCAGTCCAGCCAGTGTTAGGGAGGCCTGCTGGGGCCTTGTGCCACACCCATGTTCCTGTCTCACTTCACCATCTAATTAGGGAGTGAAACTCCACATAGGAATCATTAACAGACAACACTTGCCCCGCACTGAAGAGTTGACCAGGCACTTTCAGGAATATTATCTCACTTGGAGATCACTAAAGCCCTTTAGAGATTGTCATATGACTAAAAGCAAAGCTGTAGAACCCTAAAGACCTAGGTTCAATTCCTAGCACCATCACTCCTGACTAGGTCCTCTTGAGCAAGGGATGTAGTTCGTCTAAGCCTCAGTGTTCTCTCCTGTCGAGGGGGGACACAGTAGTCCCTGGGCTGAGGGTTGATTAGTCCAGTGCATGGCTCAAAGTTAGTGTTCTGAAAAGAACACTAGATGTTATTTTCATTACTGCCATCATCACTTGCCAGATGGGGAAGCCGGTGGCCATGACCCACAAGGTCTTACAGTGTACTGGGAGCAGACTCTGCTCTCTCCACCGTGGCACAAACCACCAGGCCCTCAACTGCTGCCTGGCTTATACCATGAGAGCTAAGCAGCAGTTCCAAGGGAAGGAGCTCTGTGCCAGGCCCTTTCTCCCAGGCTGGGCCTGACCGCAGGCCGGGTGAGACTCCAGGTAGCACTGTTCCTAGGCCTGAGACTGTCGTCTCTGAGAGACATCTATGCTCTGTTTCTCCCCAGGAAAAGCATAGGAAAAGCAGGGCTGCTATTCGGGTCAGCTTTCTGGGGGTAGGGACAGGCATTGTCCTGTTCACAGATGATTCCTGAGGGGGAGCAGCACCTGTGAGAAAAGTTAGAGGCAAGACAAAGAGCCTGGTCCACCCCCATCCTTATACTTCCCAGTGGGGTCTGCCACATTTGCCAACAGGCCAAAGCTGAGAAGTTTGTCCTCCTGAACTTTGCCCCAGCCTGGGCCCCTTCAAACTCTGTGATACATCACAAAGCAGTTGTCCTCAGTCACACTACAAAGGCCTCTGGCAGCTCAGACAGTGGAACTTGAGACCCCGCATAGTCTGCTGGTCCTGCCCAAGACTTCTCTCACCAGCACTTCCGTGTGCTGCAGGGTCCTGAGACCAGACACCCCTCAGCACTCCCACTGGGCCACTGACTATGCCATCACCTGGAAATGGAAAAGCCACCATGCCGAGTGTCAGGGCACCTAACCCCTCCCCCTAACTGGGTCTCTGCAGCAGTTCCTCCCCTGTCTGAGGGCCCCAGTCTGGCTACGGTAAATAAGGGATCATGGTCTCTCAAGGCAACACTGTATGACTCCTTTGCTGCTGCTAACTCAGACTAGGGCATCCAGGACATTTGGAAACCTTGAGGAAACATCCCTGAGCTGCTGGTTCAGATGCATTAGATTCCAAGACAGTGTTACTTTGCCTCCTATTTGCACATCAAAGGCAATGGTATGGTGTGAAACCCCATTATACAAGGTGTGCCACCCCAGCATAGTGACTGGCCACTTAATAAACATTCCAGGACTTACTCCCCCAGATGAGTGTTGTCACTATCAAAACAGTCACAGGGAGGCTGGAAGTCTGTCCCAAGTAGTTCTTGGGAATTTCTCTCAGAGCATGAATCACACTGTCTACAATTCCCTTGAAGTGGGCAATTTCCCTTCTTGGGCAGTGGATTTGACTTTGAGAAAAAGCCTGAAGTCATGGAGCACTAAAGCTAATTAACAAGTTAAACAAATAAGGACGATATAATGTCCTTTTCATTCAGAGCAAGGTGTACTGTGTTCGCTTTGCTTCGGCAGCACACACACAGAGACAGGGTGTGCTGAGGGAGGGGCAGACAGGGTGTGCTGTGAGGGAGGGGCAGGCTGCGCTGTGTGTCCATGCGTGCATGTAGGTATGCATGCATGCGTGCATGCATGTGTGTGTGTGAGAGAGAGGGAGAGAGAGACTTAAATGAATCTGTGAAAAAGTTCAAGAGTTTCGTTTTGTTGTGTTTGGTACAGGGTCTCACTATGTAGCCCAGGCTGGCCTTGAACTCACTGTTATAGCCCTGTGCCGATCCTCTTACCTCTGACTCCCAAGTGCTGAGATTACAGATGTGTGCCACCATGCCCAGCTCAAGTGCATGAGTTTTAAAAATGTTTCAAGCCCTGTCAACATGGCTGAAGAAGTACCCAAGTGGAGGGCAGCACTCTTCAGGGTGTCTAAGCTCTAGTATGCACCTCAGGGAGTTTCCTCCATTACCCACGCACAGCTACAGGACATTCCAGCTTTAGCACCTGGCTTGTATGCAACTTCAGCTCAAAGGCGGAGGTGTGGCACAGGCCTCATCTGACACAAGTCCAGGGATGGGGGAGAGCTTGACCTTGCCAGCTAGGAGCTAGAATGAGGTTTCTTGTGAAAATAATGTTAATTATTGCACTGTAAAGGTTAATTTCTGAAATTTTACAATTAAATGATAATTAAATACGTTTTTGCAGGCTGTTCTAAGCCTAAACAACTGTTAACCTGGTATCTATGGAGAAATGAATAAAAATTAATGCAGATTTATAAGGACCCAAAATATAACCTGTTAAGCTCTCAGCTTCATGTTAGACCTTCCACCATGATATACTCTGCTGCTTCCCTCCTTCAGGGATTCAGAGGCACCTTCAAGGACATCTGATCTCACCCCCTCAGTTAATTCACTTCCATTTTATGGAACAGAAAGTGAGAATCAGAGCAGCTAAGTAACTTGTCATCAACCACATGGTAACAAGCAGTAGGAGTTGCCCAGGGAGCCCTGGCAGAAGCAGACTGAGGTACAAGGCCTTTGTCCACAGAGAGCTCATCTTCAGAGTTAGGGATGTGGGCTCACTTCCCTAGAGGACTGTGCTGAATACACCACCCAAAGAGCCTCCAAAGAGGGACCCGAGGCAGGCTTGGGTTGAGTGGGTGCCAGAAGTAAGGACTTAGGCAGAGGAGGAAGGACAGAGTCTAGCTGGCACTGGGAGCTGCAGTCATAGTCAGTGTGTAAAACATAACCTGTGGATTGCTGGAGGAGCTCGGACAGGGCAAGAGTCATTTGTTAGGAGCAGGAAGTGTGCAGGAAGCCCTCACTGAGGAGCTGGGGGAGCCTGGCCTTGGCGAAGACCAAGGGTGGGAGCTGCAGTGAGGCACTCGGGCCAGGAAAGGCGGAGATGCAGTGCATGAGGACAGAGGGGAGTTGGAGAGGAGAAGGTCTGCAGGGCTGGTCTACAGGGAAATGCTGGGGTGGTGCTGCTGTGCAGGCAGCAGGAGCTGAGTCAGATGAGCCTGCGTGACTGGTTAGGAGCACAGAGCTTGTCCCATAGGTGCAGGAAGCCAAGCCCTTGGAGGGTTACGTTTGCATCAGAGTGGTCAGCAGATTGGAATAGAAAGTACACTGGGAGGCAGGAGAAACATGGGTGAATTCATGATTCCCAGAAAGATGGCCGACGAGTGAATTTTCAGAGATTCATGAGAAAGACAAGACACAGGTCTGTGTGTGTGTGTGTGTGTGTGTGTGTGTGTATGTGAGAACATTTCTCACCCCCACTTCTCACACAGATACACACGAGTGTATATCCATTGACAGATGCCAGTCATCTATTCTTGGGAAGGATTTGTTTTTTTCTAAGATGACACCCTTCTAATATTTTGGTCTATCAGATACTTTCTTCCTTGCAAACACCACTGTGGCAGAAAAGAATACATTTTGTTCAACTTACTCCCTTAGCAAAACAAAGCATTTGCAACACTGTGCTGGGCCCCAGAGTCTCATTTTAAGGACTTCTTGGTCTTGGGAGCCCTAGTGAGAGGGCGATGGATGCTGTGGTCAGGGCAGGAGTGGTGCTGGTGGAGAGGAGGGGAGGCTGCGAGCTGCTCTGGGGCGGCATCAGCAGCCTTTGTCCAGGTGGATGTGGGAGCAGACAGGGAGGAGGCCCAGATGGTGGGGCGATTTCTAGCACAGCCAGCCGGGTGTGCAGCTGCTCATCTGGCCACGCGGAGGTGGCCCTGGGGTTCATTCAGGCTTTTCCTGGTTATGGGTGTGGATTCCAGCTGAGCCCAGAAATGCCTGGATGGAGCCTCCTGTTGCTCCTTCCTGCCTGTCTGCCCCGAATCAATCCCTATAGCCCAATACAGCCTGAGTTACTCTAGGCCTACCACCCCGTCTCTCTCCACAG